>JARHVA010001496.1:0-62500 GCA_037957365.1 Torreya grandis
TTGGTGTTATGAATTATGTCACTCAACAACATTTTTAGGAGAATCCCAAATCAAAATATGTAAGACAAAATATATTTATAAAATTTGTAATAATGTTATCAATTTTGATACACTTAAACATTAGTACAATGAACTAGACTCAAAATATGAAACTCCTAAACATTTATGAAATTTATCCTAGTGTTGTGAATTCAAAAGTGTAATGACAATGGTATAGGAAAACTAAATAAATATTCAACACACAAAATATAAATAAAATTTGTCCTATTATTGAAAATTGTGCTTGAAATTAAATTGATATAATAAATTTGAATAAATATATGCAACACTCTAAATATCTATTAAATATTTCCTAGTTTTGTAAATTGTACCATGTAATGACATTGGTAAGGGAAACCTAACACAAAATATGCAACACCAAATTTTTTTAAAAATCTTATCCAATTATTCCAAATTATAATGTGTAATGACATTATAATGGGAAACTAGACTTAAAATATGCAACACACTAAGTATTTCTAAAAAATTTCCCAGTGTTGTGAATTATGTAGTGTAATAACATTGGTATGAGAAACTGACTCAAAATATGTAACACCCTAAATATTTCCAAAATTTTTACTACTATTGTGAATTAAATTATATAAAAATAATAGTACATGAATCCTATCTCAAAATATGCAACACCCCAATTATTTACCAAGTTTGTCCCAAGTGTTCTGAATTGCATAGTTCAATGCCATTAGTATGAGAAAATTGACTCAAAATATACAACACCCCAAATTTTTATAGAATTTATTGTAGTGTTTAAAATTGTTTTACATAATGACATTAGTAATGTAAACCTATGTTAAAATATACAACACCATAAATATTATAAAAATGTGTCCCAATGTTGTAAATTATGTAATACAATGGCATTTGTATGAGAAACCCGACTCAAAATATACAACACAAAAAATATTTCCAAAATCTATACTAAAATTATGAATTACACCACATAATGAAATTTTTATGATAAAACAAACTCAAAATATAAAGCACCTTAAATATTTATAATCTTTTTCTTGGTTTTGTGAATTTCACCGCATAATAAAATTATTATGAGAAACCTATATCACCAACCCTCATAATTACATGTCATCAGTATATGGATAAATCCTATCATGGGAGTATTTCATAAATAATAAATTTAGTGGGAGTGTATCTAGATATGTTACAATGTACATGTTACCAAATACTCATCTCTATATGCAACACCACAAATATTTCCAAAATTTGTCCTAGTGTGTAAATTACACTACATAATGACATTGATACAAGAAACTTGACTCAAAATATGCAACACCACAAATATTTCTAAAATTTGTCCCAGTTTTGTGAATTATGTAAATAAATAAAATTACTATAATAAATGTGACTCAAAATATATAACACCCTAAATACTTCTGATATTTTTCCAACATTGCAAATTCCATTATACAATTACATTTGTATGGGAAACTTGACTTAAAATATCCAACATCCTAATTATTTATGATTTTTTTTATTTTTTAAAAATAATTATGTACATCATTGGTATGGTAAACTCAAATGAAATATAAAACACCCCAAATAATTCAAAAATATTTCCCAATGTTTCGAACTACATCATGCAATGATATTGGTATGAGAAACCTGACTCAAAATATGTAATACACAAAATATTTTTAAAATTCATCTTTATGTCTCAAATTACACCACAATGGTATGAGAAACTTGAATTCAAAGTATAAACATGCCAAATATTTCTTAATTTTGTCCCAATGTTGATAATTGCATGACACAATGAGATAGGTATGATAAACTTGACTCAAAATATGCAACAACCCAAATATTTATAAAATTTGTCCTACTGTTTTAAATTATGTCATGAAACCAAAATAGTATGGGAAACATGAATCTAATTATGAAACACCCCAAATATTTCTAAAAGTTTTCCATGTGTTGTGAATTATATTATTCATCAACATTGGTATGGTAAATTTTACTCAAAAAATGAAACATCCAAAATATTTATAAAATTTGTCCCAGTGTTGTGAACTTAACCATGGAAAGAAATTTAGACTAAAATGCTTAATAAAAATATAAAAAATCCAAAATATTTCTAAAATATCTCTTAGTGTTATGATTTATGGCATTCAACTACTTTGAAATGTGATACCTTACTCAAAATATTCAGTACATCAAATATTTTGAAATTTTTCGTAGTGTTATAAATTTTGCCACATAATGAGATTAGTATTGATACTTGACTCAAAATATAAATCACCATAAATATTTTAAAATTTTGTTTTAGTGATGTAAATCTCACTACACAAAGTCATTAATATGGGAAACCTTGCTCACAATATGCATCACCTTTGTCATGTTCATAAGTTACTAGCATTTAATTAATTGTGTTGAAATAGTCTATCTTTGAACTATTTGAGACATATATTATAATTATTTTTTGGTATTATAATTATTCATCTGCATGGATATATTTTTATTATAACTACTAACATAAATATGGATTAAATTTCATTATAGCATTTGATATTATTCCTTAATGTATACTAGTTAGTTATTCAGTTAGATGTATTATTTAAAGGTTGTTATTGTATTTATTGAACTTAGATGTCAATATGCTGTTTATAGTCTATTGGTTGACTGCAAGATAGATACTTGAGCTAGGTTATGATTGAAACCTAGAAATAGAGAAACATAGAGAAGCAAATGGATAAGTGAAACTGTAAAATTAAACATAAAATTAAGCTTATCGGCATTAATAATTCAGTCATTAAGTTTTTATTATTTGATTAATATATTTTATGATTTTATGATCAATTTCATTAATAGTTGATTTGAGTCAGTTTTTACTTGGTGCAAATATTTCTTTATTTGATATTATTATTTGTGCATCTATCATTATTTGGGTCTAAGTGATTAATGACTTTTGTCTTCTTAGTTATTTTTAATAATTTTCATCAATTAGGTGTTGTGTATTTTTATTTAAACTTTTACTCATTAAATTCAATAGTATAGTCAGTGATGTAATTATTCATGTCAATAATGGTTCCAATATTTGTAAAATTTTTGTATTTCATATTTTATCTTTGACATTTTTGCATACTTTTATTTTTACTAAAAACTATTACTTAATAACTTTATAAGGACCCTATATAGTTGTAAACTTGTATTGAAGAATCTTAAAATTATGCATGGTATTAATTTGGGCATTATGTTTTTCATGTTTTAATGGAAATTTCTTGTCATTTTTCTTTATTTTATTTTCATGTAGTTAAATTTTGCTTAACCTTAGGGACTTAGGTTAGTACCTTGACCCACATGGTGATAGTGGTAATTGGTTTTTTTATAGTTTTTGTTGAAGCTAGTGACTTAGGGTCATGTAATTGGCTCACATTATAATGCAAAAATGATAAAGAGACATAGGTTAGTTTTTAGGGCTCATAGCATTCATTTTGGAAATTTAGTCTTGGAGGTTTGGAAACATTGGGGAAAATTTGTCAAAAATTTTGGCATGGCAGGCAAGGGGAATGTGAATTATTTCCACATGAGGAATTTTAGGAATGAGAAATAGTGTTAGAAGAATTTGTCTTGACAACCATGTGTGGATTTTGGAGAGCTATCTAGGTTTTTTTTGGTGTATATTAGGTGATTGGTTTTGTGAAAATATACACATAATTTTGGTACTTGGAGGCTAAAATTGTAGAAAGTATTGTGGTCCACATTCATCAACCAAGTAATTAATGTCTATAAGATAATGAGTTTAGTTTCAAAAAATATAGTTTGAATGCCATGTATTAGGGTTGTAGTCAAAATATTAATATTAATTTTTTAAATTTGATGAAACCCTAATACGGACCATAATGTTGGTTTTATATCATTGTTTAATGGATCAATTAAGCACTTATGAAAGTTTTGTTAGGTTGTTTTAAAATGTTTGTTTTGAGTTTAAAAAGATCTAAATGTGGGTGTTAACATTGTTGTTTTAATGTTGAAAACCCATAGTGAGGTCATTGGTTTAAATGCTTGTTTTTTATTGGATTATGAAGTTGATTATGCATTATTTTGTTTATTATGAGGAAAATATGTTTGTAGAATAGTGAATTCATATTATTTAAATATATATTTTTTGTATTAAGTTTGACTATGTAATGATTTTAAAATGACAATAGTTAATTTAATTTTATTTTGTTTGGGATTTAAATTTAATTAGAGTCGAAGGATTAACTAGGTTTGATAGAATCCATTATGACATTTTAGATGGAGACTGTGTGTTTATTAAGTTATGATTGTTTTTGTTTTTATTGATTTTTATATATTGTTTAAAATCCATATGGATTATGGTGATTTAATGATTTATTTCAGTGACCATTGGTTTATTTCAGTGCTTAGGGTTATTGTGATTAAGTTATATATTTGTGTTAAAGAGCCATACAACTCAGCTATGTTAGAATGCAAAAAGGGTTTGATTTGGTTTGTTATTTTATAAAACCTAAATGGGTATATTTAGGGTTATGAAAATGTAGTAAAGGAAAATTAAGATAAAATAGAGGGCATGTTTGTTATTTCAAATAATGGATGTTTTGTGTAGATAAGGACCCTATGAAATCCCCATAAGAGTTTAAAATAATTCTAAGGGTTTTGGGAATAATTTATTATTATTTTTATTTTTTTGGTTTGACATTTTATGAATCTTTAAGCTATGATTATCTAACTTGGGGTTATAAAATCATGTTGAATTATCAAATTAATTCTGGAAGTGATTTTTAGGATAATTGTCATTCATGATTATGTTGACATATTTGGGTAATCAATTTGTTGATTATTTAATTATTCTAATTATGTGAATGGTTTTTATTGAACTCTTGAGTTATCATTACATTGAGTAAAGTCAATTTTTATTAATAGTGTAACTTGAACTTTTATGTAAGTTTTGCTTTCAAATTGTTTGAGTGGTTATCTTATTTTTATAGCTTTTATTATAACTCCTAAACATCTATTGAAATAGTAGATGAAGATGATTGTGACAACATAAATTTATGATCCATATTATTTTTTGAAATAGAATATGGCCCATAAATTGAGAAGCTCATAATAGAGTTATAGTTGTAATCAAGGACAAAGTTAATATATCTTCATGGGATGTTATTTGTTTGGTTTTATTCCATTGGTCATTCATTGGTATGTTTTCAACCTTGATTGTTTTTTAATCCTTTCTCCATTAGTTCTTTGCTACCCTAATCCATATCCAACTGATAGTTGATGTGGTCTAGGGGCACTTATGGTTTGGCTCATTGGTACTAACAAGGTAGGATTAGATTTATTATATTGTGTGTAATGATTTGATTCATTTAATCATATTTTTAGTTATTTAAATTTATTAAATTGAATTAAAATTATTTTAAATAAATTTATTATTTCTTTTCGTAATTGTATTTAATATAAAATGTTGCAACATGACATGTATATTGACTCATAAATTGATTATAGTTTATCATTGAATTATTTGAATATCATGGCCTTACTAAATTGATATGAAGTTAATATTTGATCAGGATTACTTATTTTTAACAATAATAGAAATGTTGTATCATTTTGAGTTATGTTTTGATCATGTCTTTAACTATGTTTATAAAACATTGGTATAGTGACTATGAAAATAAGTAGATATTTGACTTTATGATGTTTGTTGTTGGACTCAAACATCAATTATGTTTTGATTCATTATTTATTAGCAAATAAGGAAAGGATACATAATTTTATAGATGTCAAAGTTACTTGTGTGAATCTATTTGATCACAAGATTAATTAAACTAGGTAGTAGTATTCATTGAATGTGTTTACTTTTGTTATTTACTATATTAGATGAATTTGAAAGTTATATTTATCTAAAATTTTATAATTCCCATAGATTGTGAATCCTATTAATTACAAGCACAAACAAATGAAAGTATCGATACTTCTTTAATTTATGGACTATAACCTCATAGTTGGTTAAAATAAATATTACTATTTGAATTGGTAAAATAATGGATTATTTTCAGTTCAATATATTATGATAAGTTGTAATAACTTGATGTTTTGTGGAAAAAGTTTCATATATTAATAATTATCTTAGTTATTAATATGAACTTAAATACTTAAGGATACTTCTTTAATATTATTTAATAATTACTTATATAGAGATTTATGGGTAGTTTATAAATCAATTCATTAAAATTGAATAACATTAAGATTTAGTTAATCTTATGTCATAATTAGATTAAATTTAAAATAATTTACTCCATTTTTAAGTTCTTAGAAATGTGGTTATTCCTATATAAGCATCTTGTGATTGAGAGACACGTTATCTATGTTCGTAATAGGTCATTGTGTGTGTGTGTGTGTAATCTATATATATATATATATATATATATATATAGACATATACATATAAAAACATAATATATATGTATGTTAATTAATATAAATACACATACATACATATATATTTTGACTTATATCTATTATTAGATGTTTCTTATTTTTAATTGATAAAAGTGAGATTGTAAACATGTAAGATTATAATAAGAGTTTAATTTATAATTGAGGATTAAACATATATAATCATTAAGTAATTTGAATACTTTAATTAAGACCACATACTAGTTAAAGGGAAATAATATATTTATTCTAAGACACATACATACTAGTAGAACTTCTACCCAATCTGTAAATAGTAAGATGTTCTTAATAATAAATTAAGCATGGTTATCAAAACATCCCATGAAGCTTGTGTACATTTAGTAGAATATTTTTTCAACATCATATGTTAGGTGACTGTGATTTGATAAAGTGTTCAAATAGTTTGCATTTCTCTTGGAGGTAGTCTTTTTTGCTTGATATTTGTATGTTGGTTGTGACTTTGATGATTAATAATTAAGAAATATTAGTATGTTGATTCTTCTATTAAATTAGAACTTTCTCTAATTTTGTTAATTGGATCTTTGTGATAATTACCTTGAGGTACTAGCTATTTCATATCCTACACAGACATTCAGGTTAGGGAAAAAGTTACTAATGACTCCATTAAGAAGGCCATAACACAATACATTGATATAATTGAGTGGGTATGACCACACTAACCCAATTTTATCCAATTATTATATAGTTAAAGATTACTTCTTAAAGAATTTGTTGATGGGTTATAAACGTAGCCTAATTCATGTGTTAGTTGTAAGACATTTATGGATCTCACTTCATGTTCTATGCTAAAATATTAGTGAATTATTCTATTATTTATTTGTTTATGTGTTTTAAAAAATGTGGTCATGAAATATTGGTATCATATCATGGTTTATTTCTCTGGGGAACTTTGGGGAATGTTTCTTTTTAATTTCTATTAAGTTCTTGTTTTTTTCACCATAGGGTGAAGGGAAGACCTGGAATAGAAAATAATAACTTAAGAAATATTAATCTGTGTAGAGTAAGAGGTTTTAGGAATAATATTCCTAAAATAGATGACCCACATCTTAATAATGGTAAGAATAATGTTGAGGTATTTAAACATGAGTAAAATAACCTTAACACTAATCAATAAGTAGTTTTGAATGAAATTTTGACTGTGTTAAATTCCCTTCAAAGTAATTTGGATACCTATGAGAGAAGGATGAAAAATATATAAGGTGTCCCAACTAATGAACTTCTAACTAGAGATGAAAGACAAGTGGATGAACCATAAATTTAGAATAATCCTAGTAATATAAATGATCATATTATTAAGGAGCTAAATAATTTACCTCTACAAACCTTTTCAGGTGAGTAATTGGGTTATGTAGTTGATGTATTGTTATTACACCTTCAAATTTATTTTAATCTGCATAATATGTCCTCTATTGTGAAGGAAAATATGACACTTTATAAATTAGTAAGAGATACTATCAAAGTTGTTGCTAGAATCTGGATAATGCTAGTGTAATGGAGACGTGATCACACAAGTTGAAGCAAGTGCACACCACATAAATGCTAAAGTAATTTGAAAATAACACAATAAGAGAAATTACATAAGATAAAATGGAGAAAACTAAAATTTGATTAGCATGATATGGAGAAAGTGAGGAATACAAATAGGAGAGTACATACGTAACTCCTCCACAAAAGGTGGATAAGGCACCCCAAGAATAGAATGTAACTCCTCCATGAAAGGTGGTGACAAGGTGCTAAGAATAGAGAAGTAACTCCCATCAAGGGAGTTACTTATGACATTCTTATGACACCTATGACACATCTATGACACACACCTCCACATAAGCTAGCCTATCCCACAAATTTAGGAAAACTCCATGTATGCACAAGAAATACAATTTCCCTAATTAATAAATAGGGAAAAATAAAAACCTACACTAATACCCCCATAAGCACATCTTAGGTGGGCAGTGTGGAAATAGAAAATGGGTCCCAATAACTAGGCCTGATGAGGTACCCATGTATAAATGTAATCTCCCATAAGATAGAGAAAAGGAGAAAACCTGTAGGAAAAAACTCCCCCCCAAAAGAGAGACATAAAATAAAAGAAGAGGCTAGGAGGCCCTCCCAGAAGATGATGTTGCTACAGATGTGGACCACACCTGAAGAAGACCTCGTAGATGAATGAACTTGCTCTTAGTGAAAGGTTTGGTGAAGATGTCTGTAACTTACTCTGAAGACTAGAAAAATATCAAGTCAATGACCTGACTATGAATAAGCTCTTGAATTAAATGCATGTGAATCTCTGTGCTTGGTCTACTGGTGTTGAACTAGATTCCTACAAATTTGAATGGTACTCTGGTTGTCACAATAAATGATGGTGAGCTACCTGATAGGAATTCCAAACTCAAAAAGAATCCCTTGAAGCCAAATAGCCTCAGTAGCTGCATTAATAGCTCCCCTATACTCTACCTCTATTTATGATGTAGCAATAACATTTTTCTTCTTGCTAGACCAACTGATAGGACCTAAACCTAGAGAGAAACTGTAACTAAAAGTGGACTTGCAAGTCTGTCAATCACCAGCCTAGTCTAAATCTGTATATCCAACCAAGTCAACATCTATGCCAAATCTATAATGAATCCCATATCTATGTGAACCATGTATGTAATGCAAGATCCTCTTAGCTGCTTTTCAATGCAGCTAATAGGGTTCCTTCATGAATCTAGAGACAAGTCCCACTGTATATGAAATGTCGAGCCTGGTGTGAGTCAAGTAGATGAGACTACCAACAAGTTGTCGATACTGAGTGGCATCAACTAATGGTGAAGAATAATCAGCCTCAAGCTTGACTCCTAATATAAAGGGAGTCAAAGATGGATTGCAATTAGCCATGTCAAACTGAGCCAATAAGTCAAGAGCATACTTAGGCTGCGCAAGAGAAATCCCTGAATCTGACTGTGAGATCTTGATGCCAAGGAAATAGTGTAACAAACCCAATTATATCATGTCAAATCTATCCTAAAGAGATGCCTTCACTAATACAATAGCCAATGAATAACTCCTGGTGATCAAAAGGTCATCAACACATAGAACCAAAATCAAGAGCGAATCATCCTACTACAAGAAGTAGACATTGGGATCAGAATGGCACCTAGTGAAACCCACTGTGAGAAGGAAGGAATCCATCTTAACATACCAAGCTTGAGGGGCTTATTTGAGGCCATAGATAGATTTCCTAAGTCTACATACTAAGGAAAAATCTTAAACAAATCTTGGCAGCTGCTCCATGTAGATCTCCTCCTCTAGGTCTCCATGAAGAAAGACACTCTTCACATCCATCTGATGCACATCCCATCCATGTGTTATGGCAATAGATAAGGTAAGTATTATAGAAGTAATCTTTGCAATGGGTGCAAAGGTCTCTAAGTAGTCAATGCCTGCCACCTGTGAGAAACCCTTGGTGACCAATCGTGCCTTGTACTTATCGACCGACCCATCTACTGCAAACTTGGTATGATATATCCACCTACATCGAACCATATTTCTTCCCTTAGGAAGTGAAGTCAAATCCCAAGTGTGATTTCTGATTAAGGAAGAATATTCTTCCTCCATAGCATTATCCCACTCAGGTACCCTTGATGCCTCTCAAAAAGTCTAAGGATCTGAAACTATAGCAAAGAAGGCATGTGGATCTCTCTGAAAATCCCCCTAGTATGTCTGTCATTTATGGGGTCTCTTACCCAATTATGAACACTCTCAAGTGTCTATCTGGCCTAAAGTGGCTTAGAAGTGGGTGATTTAAGTGTTAAATCCTCATCCTCTAACTAACTAGAGGTGGATGACTCTGCATCACTATCCTTGTTGTTTGAACTTGAAGAAGAAGAATATGGCTTTGGCTCAAGAACCTACTGTGGCTGATTAGAATCTAATGAGGAATCATCATGAAGAAGTAGATCTGATGAGGGAGAAGAAGTGTCAAGTGTTGAGTCTCTAGGACTCTCCTAAAAATGGACACTTCTCTTGATGAACAACTCATGAGTGACTGGATCTAGAAGGTGATATCCCTTAATACCATTTGAATATCCTACAAAGATACAAGGCTTGGAATGACATTCCATATATTTGTGTTTCTTCTTTGAAATGTAGGCCATGGCTAGGGATCCAAAAAATCTAAGGCACTCAACATTAGGTTTCCTTTTATGCCAAGCTTCAAAGGCTATTATCCCTTTCAAAGCTTTGTGAGGAACCCTGTTTTGAATGTAGCAAGCATAATTGATGGCTTCAACATAGTAATGTGGTACTAAGGATTTGGAGTGAATCATACAGCAACCCATCTCTTTCAAGAACCTATTCTTACATTTTGCAACCCCATTCTGTGAAGGACTGCAACTGACTATGCACTGTAAATCAATCCCCTCTGTAGTGCATAATTACTCAAATCTAATGTTGACATACTCCCCTCCATTATCAATTTGAATAACCTTGATGGATTTCTCACTCTATTTCTCAACAAGAGCCTTGAAGTCTAGAAAATTTCCAAACACTATAGACTTTTGTTTGAGAAAATATATCCAAGTGTACCTAGACAAATCATCAATGAAAGTGAGGATGTACTTGGCCCTTGTGAAAGATGGTTTGGGAAAGGGTCCCGATACATCACTATGGACTAACTCCAAAGGTTTTGAAGTCCTCCAAGCTTTGCCTTTTTCAAATTTTTCCTTGGGATGCTTCCCAAGGGAGCACCCCTCGTAAAGTCCTTTTGAGAATTGGACATGAGGCAAGCCAATGACCATGTCATGTTTGCAAAGTTGCTCAAGGTAGTGGTATTTAAGGTGTCCAAACTGCTCATGCCATAATTTTATAACTCCATCTAAATGAGTCAGCAATGTTGTAGGAGAAGAATCTGATGCAAAATGTGAGAAGGTGTATAACCTAGCTTGGTGATTTGCCTTACCCACTGCCACTATAGTATCACTATGCAACTCCCTGATAGCCACTAAATCTGGTGAAAACTCAACTCTCATACCTTGACCAATGTGAGTGATTTGGTACACTGATAGGAGATTGGTTGAAAGAGAAGGAACACTTAGAATGTTTTTGAATGTTCCTCCTTCCATTTCAACTAACCCTCTCCCTGCAATATAAACTAATGTGTCATCACCCAAACTAATTGAAGTCATGCTACAAGGCTCTAAAGATGAAAAATCAACTAGTGAAGAGCCCATGTGGTGAGAAGCACCTGAGTTTATGACCCATGAAGATGTAGAAGCTATAGTTGCTACAAGGGCCTTGCCCTTTTATTATTCCTTACCCTTTCCTTTTGCCTTAGTAGAATCTTGGGTAGATGAATTATGGTTGATGGACTCAGGAACACCTATGTTGTTCTTCTTTAGAAGATGAATTAGGTGATATATTTATTTCTTCATTCATTTGTGTTCATCATGCCCTACCTTTTTACAATAGGGACACTTAACCTTCTCCTTCTTCAGTTTAGCATTGGAGGATGAAGACTCAGTGTTGTTTTTGGTAGGATTAGTGTTTTCTTTCTTCTTCTTCTTCTCCTAGTCCTTATTCTTTTTCTTCTTCTCCTTTGTTGAAGTATTATCTTTACCATTTCCAGCTATCAAGGATTGGGGTTGAGTAGACTTCATTGTGCCCATTTGAATTAGCTTATCTTTCTCCCTAGTGAAGTCGACAATGAATGAATCCAAAGAAGGCATTTTCCATGTAGTGCCAAGGGCACTTTTTGTGGGATGGAAAGTGGAGACAAAGACTAAATAACTTGGACCTAACTTTGTGATAATGGAAAGTATGAGTTGATCATCTTTCTTATCTATCCTACACTCTTTCAATTGCAATCTAAGGGCCTTAAAATTTGTGAAGTCATGTAGGGTGTCAAAGTTGCTAGGACTTATACTTATGAGTTCATTTTCAAGCTCATGACCTCTCATCTCATCAAGCTTCCCAAACAACTTTTCTAAGGTGTCCCATATGTCATTAGGAGTTTGGGAGGATTCTAAGTGGAAGAGAAGTTTTGGAGACATAGACAAGCTCAGTAATCCAAAGACTTCATCATTATGGTTGTACCACTTAACCTTTTCAACATCTGTGTTGGGTTATACTTTTGTACCCATGGTGATCCTATATAACACTTTGCTTCTAAGAATGATTGAAATTTTAACTTTACATTCATGATAGTTGAAGGGTGTTAGGTGTTGAAGTTGAAAAGAATCTATTTTTTAGCTGAATTTAGGTGAAGTTGTGTTGATTGCAAGTTGTGAATGTATGCAAAAAGGAGAATGAAAGCAAGTTGTGAAAAACAATCACAACCCCCCCCCCCCAAAATATTGAGCCCCCCAAATATGAAAGTGTGCACTCAAAAGACGTTGGACTCAGCCAAAAAAGTGTCTTAGAGCAATCAGTGCAAGACTAAAGCAAATAGGACGTCAGACTCAGCGAAAAATGCGTCTTGGAAGACCCAAATTTTTGGCACTTTATATACTAGCACATTTTTTAAAAATAACAAATCTACACTATGGATAATTTAATTACAAGAACTTTTGCAAAAAATGGCACCCAAAATCGAGCTACCATTTGCAAGATATTAAAGTTACAATTTTCTTGTAAACTAGTGTTTTTGCAAAAAAAGCACTAAAACATTAAAAAATGCCTGTTATGGGGAGAGAAAGTGGCCTTCCAACTACTCATTGGATTCAGCATGGAATGAGGAATCCAAAGGAGGTTTTTTTGAGGGGTAATTGGCATCCCACCAACCTGGGCCTCACCCTTCATCTTCATAGGTCAAAGATACAAGTTTTAATTCAAACCCCCAAAAATACAAAACTGTCTAAAAAATTAAATACTCAATCAAATTGACTAATTTTTGTTTTAACAGGTCAATTTTAACTAAAAATAATGAAGCAAAGATAGTTTTAAAGGATGCCACGTGTCCAAGGGGTGACAAATGGGATGCCAAGTAGGAAGGGGCACCCAAAAAGGTAAAGTAAAAAATTTATTAGCAAAAAAGACAAAAAAATAAGTGTGCAAACCTATTGGACTATCTGAGGCACCGTACAGCCTGATGGAGGGCAGAACTAAAGCTCAAAAGACTAGGCACAGAAGCTAAAAGGATCTAGGTTGAATGCATTGAAGAAGTTAAAGGAATTTGATGTACCGTACAACTGAGAAATGCACCGTACAACTGAGAAGTGCACCATACAGACTAAAGAAGTGCACCTCCTTCTGTTGCTATTTTCTACGCCTAGTTAGAGCTGAAGTTGGCATGGTAGAATATTAGGTAGTAGCTGATTTTTGAGTGGGCAGCAACTAATATGGGCTAGAAATCTTCACTCTTTCTACCAGAACAACAAACAAAATGCAGATTTTTACAAAACAAAAAAATTCCTCTGCCTTACTGAAGCCACAACAGACCAATCAAGACACCCAAAGGCCAAAGATACCAAAAATGATATAGACAATTTTTTTTTTTTTTTAGACCAAATCTAGAATAAAAAAAAGAACTCCACTCCTCTTGATTTCAAATAATAAGCTAAAAGCATAATCACACACAAGATTACCATGTTAGCTCTAATACCATATCATATTTGTTTCCAGAATCTAGATAATGCTAGTGCAATGGAGATGTGATCACACAAATTGAAGCAAGTGTACACCACATAGATACTAAATAAATTTGAAAATAACACAATAAGAGAAATTACACAAGACAAAATAGAGAAAACCAAAATCTGATTAGCATGAGATGGGCAAAGTGAGGAATACAAATATCAGAGTACGTAAGTAACTCCTCCACAAAAGGTGGACAAGGCACCCAAAGAATAGAATGTAACTCCTCCATGAAAGGTGGTGATAAGGTGCTAAGAATAGAGAATTAACTCCCATCAAGGGAGTTACCTATGATATTCTTATGAAACCTATGATACATCTATGACACACACCTCCATATAAGCTATCCTATCCCACAAATGTAGGAAAACTCTATGTATACACAACAAATACAATTTCCCTAATTAATAAATAGGGAAAAATAAAATCCTACACTAATAGATACAACTCTTTGTTGTAATAATATATGTGATTTACAAGGCTAACAACCTATGACTCTAACCTATCCTAGTTTTTAAAGGAAATTAAAAAAAGTTATCCTAGATCCAACTTTAAGGAATAAAAAATCACTAATATCTAGCTGCTAAAACAAGAGAATATGACTGTGACTGAGTAGGAAAACAATTTTTTGAATCTACTTCATCATATTAACTATAGGCATGATGAAGAGACTAAATTCACTATGTTTAATCTAGGATTGAAATAAATATTAATGTAAATGTGAATTTGACTAATACTAAGACTTAAAATGTGGCTATTGAATCTACACATAAGCAAGAAGAAAAAGAGTAGGTTCAAAAACGGCAAGACAAGATTTTAAATTGAATAGATAATAATATAACAGTAAAAATATGTCCCCTTTTCCTAAGTATTTTAAGAACTCTAATTATAACTATAGATTCACATTAAGTACAAGTGGATTCAATAAATTTTATGGATAGAATAATAATTTCAAGAATTCAAATTCTTTTAAGACTGATAATTTTAAAAATAATTCAACTCAAGGTACACAAAATGTGCCTATTATTAGAGACACTATGATTCATGTGATGCCACAAAGAACTATAGTATGTTGGAAATATAGAGATAATCACTACAATAAAGGTTAGGCTAAGCTAAAATCTAGACAATTAGATAATCATATAATGTATGCCACTTTTGACATTAGAAATATTGATTTTCAAACAACTCAAATTGAAAGCAATGGTAACATAAATAATTTTTATGGTTCAATTTTATTTGATTCAACAACAACTGATAGTTTTATGGATCTTAAGTTAGTAACATATTTTATGTTGAATCTGATTACTTTGAAGGATGGTTGGGATGTTGATTTTGGATCAAGTAAAAGAATACCTATCACTAAGTGTCTTGAGGGAGTAAGCCTAGATTTATGTGTTTTCCAAACCCAAGTAAATTTACTTATATCTCCTCTCAGATGTTTTGATATTATCTTATGCATGGATTGTTTATATTATCATAAAGTCAATTTGGATTGTTGTAACAAATTGGTATATTACTGTAATGATTTGATAAAAATTGTATAAATTCAAGGTTTGATGAAATAAAAGAAACGTAAGATAATCTCAACCATATATATGAATAAAGTAGTACATAAATGTTACAAGTTGTATGTTATTTTAATGTAAATAATTACACACAAAACAATAAATACATTCAAGGAACAACTATTTTTACAATATTATTTTGATATTTTTATAGATGAATTACCTGGTTTGCCATCCAAACATGAATTTTAATTCTTTATTGATGTAACTACAAGGGTAATCCCTATAACTAAGGCATATTATCACATCAACATAATGTATTTTTAGGAGCTTAAATCTCAACTAAAATAAATATTAGAAAATGGCAGTATTGGGCCAAGGGTGTCATCTTGGGGTGAACCAATGGTCTTTGTAAAAAATAAGGATGGTACCTTGTGATTATCTATTGACTATCACATGTTTAACAAGGTTACAATTAATAACTATTATATTTTTCCAAGGATAGATTATCTATTTGATCAAATAAAGGATGTGTCTATCTTTTCAAAGATACACTTGAGATTATGCTATCACAAAGGATCAAGGAAGAAGATATTCATAAAATGGATCTTAGAACAAGGTATGGAAATTATGAGTTCATTGTAATGCCTTTTATTTTTTACTAATGCACCTATTATATTTATGAAGTTAATGACTAGTATAGTCAAGGGTTTTCTAGGTAAGTTTTTTCTAGTATTCCTTGATGATATAATTATCTATTCTAAGAATGTAGTTGATCCTAAATGACATTTGTACTTAGTGTTCCAAAGGCTAAGGTAACACAAATTGTTTGGTAATCTATCTTTATGTGCTTACTTTAAGCCATAGATACACTATCTGGGTCATATTATATCAAAGGTTGGTATTATTGTGGATGCAACAAAGCTTACATCTATTCTATAGTGGCTTGTTCCTAACAACATACATGAAGTATGTAGTTTTATAATATTGGCTCAATACTATAAAATATTTCTTAAATTTTTTTTACGTTGGATAACCCAATAATGTCCTTACAATGTAAGGGTAAGAATTTTTTGTGTACTATTGAATATCAACAAGCTTTCATAAAACATAAGGATTTATTGACTTTAACACCTGTACTTATACCATATCTAAATACAAATTTTCAAATATGGATCAATGCATATAAAGAAGGCTTGGTTGGATTATTAACTCAAGATAATTGATTTCTAGCTTATGAGTCATGGAAACTAAAGTACCATGAGAAAAATTAGACCTCTCATGACCTTGAGAAAGATATCACTGTTCATGTTTTGAAGCAATAGAAACACATTTTAAAGAGTAAGTATTTGGAGGTGAGTAGGCATGACCATACCAACCCACTTCTATTCAAATATTATGTGGTTAAAAATTACTTATTGAAGAAGCCATTGATGGGTTATAAACTTAGTCTAGTTCATGTGCTGCTTGTAACATAGTTATGGATCTCATTTCATGTTATGTGCTAAAATCTAAGTCAATTAGTTTATTATTTGTTTGGTTATGTGTTTTAAAAATTGTACTCATGAAATATTGGTATCTCAACATGGTTTATTTATTTAAGGAACTTTATGGAATGTTTCTTGTTGATTTCTATGGAGTTGTTGTTTGTTTCACCATAGTATGGTGAAGAGAAGATCTTGAATAGAAAATAACTCAAGAAATGTTAACTTGGGTAAAGGAAGAGGTCATAGGGATAATATTCTTGAAAGAGAGGACCCACTTCTTAATAATGATTAAATTAATGTTAAGGGCCTTAAACACAAGGGAAAAAACCCTAACATTAATAAGGAAGAAGTTTTAAATGGAATTTTGACTATGTTAAATTCATTTCAAAATAATATGGATACACAAAAGAGAAGGATAAATAATATATAAGTTGTTTCAACTAATGAATTATAGTTAGAGATGAAATAAAAGTGGATGAAACAAAAATTTATAATAATCATAGTAATGTGGTTGATTGTACTTGTAAGAACTTGAATAAGTTACCTCCACCAACCTTTTATGATGAGCAATTTGGTGATGTAGTTGATGCATGGTTAGTACACTTGTCAAAGTATTTTAATCTACATTATATGTCCTCTAATGTGAATATAAGTATGGCACCCTATCAGTTAGTAGGAGTTACAACTATTTGGTGGAATCATCTATGTGAGTTACAAGGTCACTAACATATGACTCTTACATAACATAATTTTGAAAGTCAATTAAAAAAAAGGTATCCCAAATCCAACTTCAAGGAATAAAAAATCATTGATTTCCAACTACTAAAATAAGAGAATATGAGTGTGAGTGAGTATGGAAAACAAATTTTTGAATTGAATTAATCATATTAATCACATGCATGATGAATATAATAAATTCACTAAGTTTAATCTAAGTATGAAACCGTTGGTTTTTTTTGTTGACAGTAGTTTTAGTTTTAGAAATGGGAGTATTGGTCTATTGAAATCAAATGCATGAATGGTATGATGGGGATTTTGGTTCCTAATCAACAAGATTTTATGGGTTTCATGTTATTTTAGGTTGATACTAATTATTATTTACAATTTCTTTCTTCTTGCTTTTATAAATAATGCCATGGGTGGTAGCTAGACTATTATGGTTTAATATTTTAGGACCTTGATTATTTGCATTATTTGGGCTTGATTTCCTAGATCCTACATTTTTTGACTATGGGTGATGATGTGACTATTGGTTCTATAGTTATAATGAGAAATATTAATTCTTGACTCTTCAATATTTAGGGTGCTCTTTAGGGATTGTTTATATGATTGATAGAAGAAATTTTGGACATCTTCCCTCATTTATTTGTTAAGGGAATGGAGGAAAATATCACATATCTCTAATTGATCCATGTTAGGCGAAATATTAGAGGATTATAGGATCTACTTCCATATTATGATCAAATTGGAAATTAACTAATTGTATTCATGTTTGACATGTAATAATTCATGTATGCCAATATTTAAAAAAAAATCATGTCAAAAGCTTTGACAAACTTAACCATAAGTTAGAAAAAATAGTGTGTGGAACTTTATGGGAATAGGTAGTACCAATTGATTTTTATCCCATAAAGAGTCTTGGAAAATATATTTATAACAACTCTTTCTAAATTTATTAGTTACCTAATGATGGTAGCATAGGATTTTACATCTGCATTGGTGTCCCCCTCCCCTTTGAACTTGGGAAGGTCTAGTAGGGGAATATAATAAGTACATCCGATATATTATAATCCATAGGATTTTTCAAGATATTAATCATAAGATTTCATGGTTCTAAAATCCATTGTGGTTGTATTTGGACTAGGGTTAAAGGGGGGTATCACATAGTGGCTACTTTGGTAACTGTTAGAGGAAAAGACGTATCCTGATAGGGCAAAGTGGAATAAGATAAAACATAGTTATTTATATGGGTAGACTTTGAAAAAATGTGAAATTAAGGAGAGAGGTTTTTTTATACATGGGGAATGGTGATTTGATGTGATGAGGTATGTGTAGTTTGTGTGTAACCCACTACCACATATGGTAGGACATAACATGTTTATAATAGAGTATTTTATGTATGGGGCACTTGACTTGGTAGTGTGAATAATAGAAGGTTATTGGTTACTATGATGTTTTGTAATTATGGAGTGTACATGTATACACTCAATTCTATAGTCTAAATAGGTATTTGATAAGATCAAAAGTTTTTATAGGTATTAGGTTTGGGGACCCCATGAGTAAGGATTTCTCCTAGGGGTTGGTGAGAGACATGGTTATATGGTAGTATGTGCTCTTTTGGTGGTGGAATCATGTAATGTTGTTGTTTGAATTAGAGAGGTAGAGGGATGAGTTGACATAGGGGGATTTGAGCTCATCCCTTGACCTAAATATTGTTTATGGTGATTTAGGTCATGAATAAGACCCATTAAGGTATTGATGAGTTGGTTTAGGCTGACATTGGTGTTGGGCCCATGGGAATACATTATAGGAGGGATAGATTCATGCGATGGGGTGGAATGATGGGGTTGGTTTGAGATTGGAGCCCTGAGCAAAGTATTTTATTTTAATGGTGATTATTTGGAGGCATGTTGATTCCTAATAGAGAGGTGGGTAATATCTTGCATTCATTTAAATTCACCCTCAAATTTAAATATAATTTCTTTTTAATGAGTTTATTTGGAAATGTTTTATATGTCTATGATTTTCAAGATAATGGATTACCTGGTGACCACATGAGGAGTGACTATGCCTCCACTCGTATGGGTCATGGTCTTGTAATTAGGGTGGTTGCTCATAGTTTATTATATATCATGTATATCTTAAATGACAACCCCTACCTAAGCATAAGTGATGAGAAGATAATAATCATAAGGTTTATAATCAATTTTATTTTTAAAGGTTGGGTTAATCTAATTCATTAATGAAGGCTCACTAGAGATGATTAAGATTATCCTATATCCCTATATGCTATGGCATTCACCAATATCATGTCAAAACATATTTTATAGGTATATAATACCCATATAATAAATGGAAGGAGGGAAGATGGTTAAATAAAAAGAGAAGATAGATAAATATATATGTAAAGGATGGATTCTATGTCAAGTTCACCAATTTGTGTGTACATGAATATCACTTGTTAAATTATGCATTCAACTCCTTGAGACTTGTACAAGGTAGTTGATGTAATGGTTATGGGTTTGGTTGGTTTTTTAGTGGAATGGGATTTGGTATATGTGGTAAAAATAGATTATTATGATAGAACTAGAAGATATCAGTAATGTTTGAATACTCTCTAAGAGCATCAAGATATGTATAAATAGAGCTCTAAGGTCATTTTTTCTCATATATTAAAAGAAGGAAAAACTATTTATCAATAAAACTAGGAAAATTAGGGAGATTGGGTTGGATAACTCATGAGAAAAATGTCTACATTGTTACGTTGACTCTAGTAGGTAAATTACATATAATAAGTGTGAATGATAAAATATGAAGCTTAACCCAGAGAAGAACAAACATTGAATGGGAATCTAGGCTTGGGTGATTTTGTATTGACATCCTCTATTCGCAGGGAAGACAATGATATGTGGATTGGGTATGAATTCTTGTTACTAGAATGTAGCTAAGGATTCTATGATGAGATGATAAATGAGGTTAGATTAAAATAATTCTTCCCTTATCTTAATGCCAACATTAGGCTATGTGATAATGGTGGTACCAAGTGTTTTTGACTCTCTATAATATATCATTCCAAATAAGACATGGTGTCTTAAGAAGGGTCATCTAAAGAAGACTAGGTAGAAGCCAGGGTAAGTGTATGCGATTATTAAGGTAATGGCTTGTTGGGTGTGCATGTTGGATTGCTTAAGAAAGGATTTATATGTGATGATTGCATGGATAGACAAGTATTTTTTGGATATAGTTGATTTCATGGGTTTGAAAGGATTTCAATATTCCTCTCATCTAATATCAAGGCTTTTAACACACTTTTTCAAGTTTTTATTATTTTTTGGGCTTTCTTGGTTCTATAAAAGTAAGTGCTTGTCTGCCAAAATTGAAATAATGGAAGAAATCTAATGGAAAATATAAAATTAAATTAAATAAAAAATATTTTTCTTATATTTTCTTGTTTATAATTAATTAAAATAAGAATATAAGGAAATTACGTTGTGCAAGATTATGTCTTTTCGTAGCTCTATTTGTAGGCAAACTAGATGACAATGTTCTTATTTGTTTTGATTTTTTATATGAGATAAACTAAATGTGTTAATTAAATATATGTATTAAATCATTTTTATAATAAATATGATTCAAAACATCATCATCAAAATACTTTCTTTTGATTTGCTTTGTTGACAAACATAACTAGACTAGCTTTTTAACTTCTCTAATTTGTTACAAACAAACATTTTAAACAAATTGTGAAGATGAAAGAAAAATATGAAAATTATTATTTTATATTTTAAAAGATTAAATTAAAATACTTTTTAATCCCAAAAAAATTTAAATCATAAATATACTCTCTTTTACATGTACCTTCATTTGTCTATGTTTTTTTTATCATTTCCTAGATGATTACTTGAGGTGCAAGTGACTTATTTAGATCTTGGATCAAAAAGGTTGTCTTGGATGAAAATAACCTAAATATTTACAAATCTATTTTCCAAAATGATTGATAAAATGTATTTCTATCTACAAGGAAACTAATGTACTAAAATGCAAACACAAAACAAAGATAACTATCTTATTTTTTTAGCAAAGATAAAGAAAAGGAGCATATCTCTTTCACTATAAATTTTTATTTGTTTTTGAATACATAAACTAATCTATCACAAAATAAAACTATACTAAATATAATTTAACATTAAAAACAAATACTATAAATTAAGAAACCCCCAACCTAATTTTGGTATAAATAAGCTAAAGTGTACATGATGTATTGATAGGAGAATCTTCATTATGCTAGCTCTATATGATTTTGTATAAATTATATGAAATATATAGATGGAGGATGTTAAATCTCTATAAAAGTGTGGGAATATAGGAGACACAACCATAAATGATGAGCAACTGAACTAAGGTTGACTAATGTCTTATTTTGTAAAGTTTGAGTGGCTTTCATAGAGAACACTTATTCACTCATGACTATGTAGTCTAATAAAAATAATAGAGGTTGAATATATAAGAAATCATAGCAAGGTTTTGGCTACAAAAATTCATAATAGAAAATCTTAATAGTAATTTTTAGATCTGAAATCAAGCCAAAATTGGTCTTCTTGTAGAAAGAGTTGGGATATTACATGGGGATGTTAAACTAAGTCCAATAGGTAGTTAAACTTAACAATAGTTGAATATAACAATAAATAGAAGAGGGATTGATTTGGGCCTAATTAGAGGTGAACACAAGGTGAAAAAAATAAGAAACATGATGCTAGTTATGTAGAACATGTCAAAACTAGAGTCAAAAGAAGACATTTGAACAATCATAGAACTACCACTTTGTGCAGGGGTGGTTTTATAACCATCAACTAAAATGACAAAATCACCACTATAAATTACATGAATAACATGGTTTTAATACAAAATCATCATTTTATCTCAAAAAAATTACCTAAGTTATATAACTGTCATGGTGGTTGTGTAAAATAAGGGGTGGTTTCATAATGAAATAGGGAGGTTTTGTCACCTAAAGAGATGGTTATGTAATGCATGGTCTATTTTTAGAAGAATGTGAAATTAGGTAAGAAAATCATAACTATTTGGTAAAAAGGGGTCAAGGGAGGAACCAAAAGGTATATAGAGGGGAAAGACATAGATAGTTCCTTATGGAACACAAAACAAAAGGTCATTGCATTATCATCAAATTTATATCTAAAATATCACACCATGTAATTTTTGGGTACAAAAAAAACCTAAATTAAATTATCCAGCATAACAAATATTTCCAATTTATTCCCCAATCTTGGAAATTGTACCATATAATGACATTGGTATGGGAAATTGGAAATAAAATATGAAACACTTGAAATATTTTTGAATTTATCTTAGTGTTGTGAATTGTTTTGCATATAAAAATTTTATAGAAAACTCAACTAAAAAAAATCCAACATCCCAAATATATTTTAAAATTTGTCCCATTATTATGAATTACACTATGTGATGAAATTGGTACATGCAATTTGACATAAAATATGCAACACCCCAAATATTTATTAAATTTGTCTCAACATTATGAATTGTTCCATGCAACAACATTCTTATAGGAAACCAGAAACAAAATATGCAACACCCCAAATATTTCATAAATATATCTAGTGTTGTAAATTATACCACATATTGAAAATAGTATGGGAAACTTGACTAAAAATATGCAATATACCAAATATTTCATAAAAAGAACCTAGTGTTTTAAATTATACCACTCAAAAACATATGTATGGGAAACCTAACTCAAAATATGTAAGACTGAAAATATTTCCAAACTTTGTCCTAGTGTTATGAATTCTAACAAGAAACAACAATGGTATGGAAATCTTAAATCAAAATATGCAACACCAAAATATTTTAAAAATGTATCCCAGTGTTGTGAACTAAGTGGGGTAATGAAAATGGTACTACATTTCTTACTCAAAAAATTCAATACCCTAGATATTTTTAAAAAAAATCCTAGTGTTATGATATATGTCACTCATCGACATTGGTAAAGGAAACCTAAATCAAAATATGCAACACCACAAATATTTATGAAATTTATCCTAGTGGTTTGAATTGTGACACATAATGGCAATGGTAAAGATACTCAAATCAAAATATGTTACGCCAAATATTTCCATAACATTTCCCAATTTTGTGAATTACACCATATAACAACATTGGTAAGGGAAACTTGACTCAAAATATGTAAAACCCAAAATATTTATAAAATTTTTCCCATTATTGTGAGTTGTACCATGCAATGACATTGGTATGGTAAACTTGAATCAAAATATTAATAAACTTAAATATTGATGAATTTTTCCACATAAATACATTAGTACAAGAAAACCTAACTCAAAATATACAATACCCCTATTTTTAAAAAATTTATCCTAGTGTTGAAAAATGCACTACACAATGATGTTGGTGTAGTAAATCTGACTTAAAATATGCAACACCCCAAATATTACTATTGTGAATTGCATCGCATAATGACATTGGTACATTAAATCTGACTCAAAATACTAAACATCCTAAATCATTCAAAAAAAATTCCTAGTGTTGTGAATTACATAGTGCAATGACATTGGTATGATAAGACCCACTCAAAATATGAAACAACCTAAATGTTTATAAAATTTGTCATAGTGTTGTGAAATTCATTACATGATGATATTCATATGGAAAACGTAACTCAATATATACAACACCAAAAATATTTATATATTTTTTCCAATTTTTTTAATTGTGAAATCTAATGACATTGGTATATAAAACCAACAAAAAATATACAACACATAAATATTTCCAAAATTTTTCCTAGTGTTACAAATTACGTCACATAATGAAAATGGTATAGAAAACTTGACTAATAATATTCAATGCCCTATATATTTCCAAAATTTGTCCCAATGTTATGAATTTTACTTCTCAATGACATTTGAATAGAATACCGAACTCAAAATAGGCACCATCCAAAACATTTCCTAAATTTGTCCCAGTGTTGTAACTTATGATGCACAATTATATTGGTATGAAAAACCTAACTCAAAATATGAAACACCCAAATATTTATAAAATTTTTCCTAGTGTTATGAATTGAGTGATATAACAATGGTATGAAAAACCCAACTCAAAATATTCAACACCCATATAATTTCTAAAATTTATCCCTTTATTGTGACTTACACCTTGAAATGACATTAGTAGCAAAACTTGAATCAAAATATGAAACACACAAAATATTTATAAATTTGGCCCAAGGTTATGAATTTCACTATGGAATTACATTTTTATGGAAAACCTAACTCAAAATATTTAACACCACAAATGTTTATAAAATTTGTCTTAATCTTTTGAATTATGACACACAATGACATTATAATAGGAAACTGAATTCCATATATGAAACAACTAAAATATTTTTATAATGTCTCCCAATGATCTAAATTTATGAGGTGTAATGAATTTGGTATGGGAAACCCAACATAAAATATGTAACACCCTAAATATTTATAAAAATTATCCCAATGTTATGAATTGTGTCATGTATCAACATTGGTATAAGAATCCTGACACAAAATATGCAACATCCTAAATTTTTCCAAAATTGTTCCAAGTGTTATCATTTTTTTATCTTAATGACATTGGTACAATAATATTTACTCAAAATATACAACATCAAAAATATTTATGTGTTTTTAATTGTGTCATACAATGGCATTAGTAACAAAAAATTGAGTCAAAATATGTAACACTCCAAATATTATACAATTTTTTCTCAGTGTTGTGAATTATTCCATGTAATGACATTGCTATGGTTGTAAGCTCAACTCAAAATATGAAACACACCAAATGTTTCTATGTTTTTTCCTAGTGTGAAACTAGACTCAAAATATGTAACACACCAAATATTTATGAAAAAATTCCCAGTGTTGAAAATAGTACCACACATTGACATTGGTATAGGAAACCTAACTCAACATATATAAAAACCAAAATATTTATAAAATTTGTTTTATTATTATTAATTTCACCATGCAACAACATTGGTAAAGTAAATTGACTCAAAATACACAACACCCCAAATATTTTTCAATTTTTTACTAGTGTTGTGAATTGTGTAGTATAATGACACTGGTAGGTAAACCTGACTCCAAATATACAACACCAAAAATATTTATTCAATTTTTCCCAGTGTTGCAAATTGTGTCACTCAACAAAATTTGTATGTGAAACCCAAATCAAAATATGTAATACAAAAAATATTTATGAAATTTTTACCAATATTGTGAATTATGATGCACAACAACATTACTACAATAAACTAGACTCAAAATATGAAAAACCTAAAATATTTATGAAATTTGTCCTAGTGCTGGAAATTCAACAATGTAATGATAATGCTATAAGAAACCTGACTTAAAATATTAAACACATAAAATATTACTAAAATTCATCTCATCAATTCAAATTATGTCTAAAACAAAATTGATACAAGAAATTTGAATCAAAATATGCAACACCCTAAATATTTTTTAAATATGTCCTAGTGTTGCAAATTGGACCATGTAATGACATTGGTCTGGGAAAACCTAACTCAAAATATGCAACAACAAAAATATTTCTTAATTTTGTTTAGGTATTCTGAATTACAATGTGTAATGACAATAGAAAGGGAAACTAGACTCAAAATATGCAACATGCTAAATATTTCTTATAATTTTCCCAGTGTTGTGAATTATGTAGTGTAATGACATTAGTATGAGAAACCTAACTCAAAATATGTAACTCCCCAAATATTTAAAAAATTTGTCCTAATTTTTTAAAATATGTCATAAAACAATAATATTATAGGAAACCTAAATCAAAATATGCAACACTCTAAATATTTACTAAATTTGTCCTAGTGTTGTGAATTGCATAACTCAATGCCATTAGTATGAGAAACTTGAATCAAAAAATAGAACACCCTAATTTTTTTTAAAATTTATCGTAGTGTTTCAAGTTTTTCTACATAATGACCTTAGTATTGGAAACCTAAGTCAAAACATGAAACAACACAAATATTATCAAAATTTGTCCTAGTGTTGTAAATAATGTCAAACAATGACATTGGTATGGGAAACCCAACTCAAAATATACAACACACAAAATGTTTCTAAATTTTATACTAATATTGTGAATTTCACCAAGTAATGACATTTTTATGATAAACCATACTCAAAATATAAAACACCTTAAATATTTATAAAATGTGTCCTAGTGTTGCGAATTTCACTATAAAGCAAAACTATTATGGGAAACCTAACTCACCAAATATCATAATTACATGCCATCACTATATGGATAAATCATATCATTAGAGTATTTAATAATTAATTAATTTAGTGGGTTTAGATCTATAGATGGTAAAGTTTACATGTTACTAAATACTCATCTCTAAATGAAACACCCCAAATATTTCCAAAATTTGTCCTAGTGTTTTAAATTATACTGCACAATGACAATGATACAGGAAACCTAGATCAAAATATGCAAAACACCAAATATTTTTAAACTTTGTCCTAGTTTTGTGAATTATGTCATGAAATAACATTCTTATAAGAAACATGACTCAAAATATGTAACCCCCTAAATACTTTTGTAAATTTTCAAGTGTTTCAAATTATATTAGCAATTAAATTAGTATGGGAAACTTGAATCAGAATATAAAACATCCTAATTATTTATGAAAAAAATTCCATTTTTGAAAATTATGCCATGCAACAACATTGGTATGGTAAACCAAAGACAAATATGAAACACTTCAAATATTTCCAAAATTTGTCCCAATGTTTTGAATTCCATCATGTAATGACATTGGTATGAGAAACCCAACTCAAAATATGTAACATGCCAAATATTTATAAAATTCATCCTTATGTATAAAATTGCACCACAATGGTATGTGAAACATGACTCAAAATTATAAATATGTCAAATATTTTCGAATTTTGTCCCAATGTTATGAATTGTATGACACAAGACAGGTATGTGATTTAACTTATTTTGGAATAATGGAGTTTTATTACTATTTTAGTTAAGGGTATAGATTAATAAATTAGTATAAAATATAGAAATAAATATAATCCTAATTTTTTCAATAATTTATCTTTTTCACCTTTCTAAAAGTAGCTATAAATAGGAAGAAATATAACTTAGCTAGAAAATAGATCAAAATGACTGATACAAATGTTAAAAACGGCTATGAAAGACTGGGAAGGTTTCATAAACCTAAATATGAATTTAATTTAGCAAAAATATAAGAGCATCAAAAAGTGGATGGTTTGGTATTTGGAACTATTTTTCATTCTTTCCATTGTCCAAGCTGATCACAGAGACCTAAAACTTTATAGGTAGTTGTGTTGTGCCTATTTGAGCATGACTATGAAAAATCAAGTGCTAATTATTGATAGAACTCATTATGGAGATAATTTTGTCTTAAAAACCTAAGTATATCTACACAAACAAAACAAAAAACATATCAAAAGCCTAAAGGGAAAAAAAACTAGGCTAGGGGAAGTATGATCACATGATCTAGAACCCCTATTATCCTAATCATTTCTTATATTAACCCTCAAGCTAGGGTCTCAGATCAAATGTAGTTCTCCCTTAAGCAATGTTCATAATCAACATGCATGGTAGATTCAAGATAGAAATTTCACCTAGGTCCTTCCTTGATCAGGCATGCAAGTCTATGTGTGATGTAGAAGTGTGAGCTATACTCTTTATTGATTTTAATTATTTAGTTTGCCAAAGTCGTAAGTGTTAGATATAAAATGACTTATGAAGTCATTTATATAAGTGACTCCTTATTTTGAAATTGGAATATTTATTCATGTTATCTGACATCAAAAAGATAAATAAAACTTATGGGAGGGGTTAAGAAGGGTTTGGGACCCATTAAGCAAGAAATAATGATTGTTCGATAATAGTATCAAGTAGGATAGGAGAATTAAACACTGTAATCCATCAAAAATTTATTATTTGGGACTCAAAATAAATAGGATGGGACTAACACATGCCAATTTTATGGGTATATAGGGGTATAAATTAGATGACTAAGAATGGAACGGTGACAAAATTGAGAAACAAGATGAAGACAAGCAAAATAAAGACATGACTAGTGTGAACAAGGCTCATAGTCTCCAATCAAGGTCTCCTATGAAGAGGAATATGAAACAACATGATATGTGTAGATTCTTGACAAATTTAGTGTGTATACATTTCTCCCCCCCACACTTTTATTCTAGTGATGCAATGAAGTGAAATACTAGAGTAAAATAAAGAAGAAAAAAATGTGTACCTAAACTAACCTACATGGAGGTGAGTGTGATTAAAGGGTCCAACTCACTTCCTTACTAGGGAACTGGATGAGGAGTTAAATTGTACCTAGAGAGAGAAGGAATCCATGGATTGGATACCCCCTATAATAAATCTAAATATATAATCCATGTATCATGGAGGAGGTAAATTCTTGCCTCCTATACTCAATCTGACTGAATATGAAGAATGTTTGGAGGCCCAAAACTAGTGTCTATCCTATATCCCACATAAAACCATGTAATCTATATGTATGCATAAGATTTGTATGCTATAAAGAGAAAAATATATGATGCCCCCACTCTAAAAATCTAAATTATAACTAAGTGCTCAGAGTCTCAAAACTAATGTCTATCTTGTATCTCACATAAACTCATGTAGTCTAGATCTATGTAATACAATGGACCAACCACTATAAATGGCCACATGGTCCAACCTGGTGACAACATGGGTATAACTAGGTGTAATATGAAATGTAATTAATGTGTAAGAAGATAACAATATGTATTACCACTCCATCTATATAATACTAAGTGATGAATAGCATAAACATCTATGCCATGCCCCCAAATCTAATATGTGAGTGATGTGTCTGTACAATCTAGTAATCTATATAACCACATGTGATATGACATATCTTTCAATGCCTTATGTGAAAATTGTATACCAGAACATTGTTCTCTACACTATGCTTATAGTTTGATATCTAATTTTGTAACTATGTCATGTTGTACGAATCTATATGTGTGAGATGTGTACCATGTACATGCCCCCAAAGCTAGTATTTGAGTGTATATATATATATATATATATATATCTAAATCACTATGAATCCATATAATTTAAACCACTATATCTTAATAGTATGTGTATCTATATCAAGATCACTATGAATCCATATAATCTGAACCACTGTATCTGAATAGTCTTTGTATCTATATCAAAATCACTATTAATCTATCTAATTTGAACCATTATATCTAAATAGTCTATGTATATATATCAAAATCAATATGAATCCATATAATTTGAACCATTGTATCTAAATAGTCTCTGTATCTATAAAATAAAGGTATATCCCTCTAAATGTCCTAAATAATGTTGAGTAACCCACATTATTTGAGTCACTATATATATTGACCAATCTGAGCTAAATTTGATAATCTGAATGTTGGATGTGTAGGAACCATGGTGTATCCACTTATGAGAGTGAATGGGTGTGTTGGGTAACTGTATAGATAAGAATAGTATGAATGTTCCCCCCCTTTTGGGGAGATGACAAAATCTATCATAGAGGAGGTTAATCCAAGAGTGATGACTAGTGACATAGTAATAGAAATAAGGTTGGTATGTTGTGAATAAATTTAAAGGTTATTTGATTGATAAGATTTTTTTTGTTGAGATTGAAACACATTTTGATTGGTGATGACTAAGGTGCATGTCTAGGTATAAGATAAATATATAAATGTGCATGCCATAGTAGGTAGCTAAGGTAGTAAGAGAGAAAAATCTTGAGTGATGTTGAAGGTATCATTTCAATGGTTTGGTGGAAGGAAAAAGTTTGAAAAATAGAGTTGTGGGGTTCAAACTATGATAAAAATCATATTTTTTTAAAACAAAAAGGTTTGTTAACATATGAAATTGGATTGATCCTTGATTCATTTGTGCATTGACTAAATTGAGATTTTGAGCTCTAGAGAAAGAAAAATATAAAGGAGATGAGCACCTACCATGATCTAGTTCAAGCAACTAGTAGCCCATGTTTAGGATGGTGTTGATGTGATCCTAGTAAGCAGCTCAAAACACTTATTTTTTGTCAAATTTGAGGCCTATTTTGGTTTTCTTAATGGCTTAAAAGTAGCTTAGGAAGTTTTTTGTTTCCATCACTCTTATCTTGTAGTCTAGGGTTCAATTCTCCCATCTAGGGTTTAACATTCTTTTCCAAGGTTCAGTTCTCTTATCCAAGGTTCAACACCCTTATAAAGTGTTGTTATCCTTTCTAAAACACTATTATCTAAATGATATAATTTTTCTATGATGTTTCTTTATTATTTACTATTATTCTAGATTGGCTTCTAATTTCATATTATTGATTGATGGATGTGTTATTTTTGGTGATATAGGGTGAGGTACAGATGAGAGAGTTAAAAAAGGGTTGGGTGATGGAGACATTGAGGCTGATACCACTATCTACTGATGGGAGAGTAGTTATGGATAGATAAGGGTTGAGTCATGTGTGTGACCTAGGTATAATACAGTGGGACTGATATGTGATGACCTAGAGGTGGAACATGGATATATGTAATTTTTATTTTCCTACAAGGGAGATTATTATGACTTTGGAGGATGTGTATCATTTACTACATTTATCAGTTAGTGGGTGGTGAGTGATGGTATAGGATGACATGGGTGCCAATGCAATTGATCATGCATATTTTTACTTTACCAGTGTGCCCTTGAGTATACATCAAATAGGTAGTGATAGAGATGTGATACTATCAGTCATTATGCAATCTAATGTTCTATTTTTATAGAAGTGGTTGGCTATTTTTATGGCATATTTTTTAGCTATTAATGGGAGCACAGTATCTATTTCATACATGATGCATAGGACTGTGCATAGTGTGGAGGTATATGGCACTATATTCTCATGGGGAAGGACTATGCTATCTCACCTATGTAGGGACCTCTAAAAGTTTACATAAGATTCATTCAATGGATGGATGAGATTGGAAACCTTATTGCATTATTGGGTCGATGAGCACATAGTAATTGTATGGCTGATTGGATTAAAAAGGGAAAAGTGGGAACCTCCACACCCATTTGGGTAGTGGTGGATGAGCATAGTGGTTATTTTATCCCATGGTATGGACCATTATAGGTAGGGTTTAGATGGATTAGTGGTTTATTACATCATATGGAGGCCTCACAAAGGATTTCCTAGGTGGGAAAAGGGTGGAGTACAACTACAATACATGAGGGTTAGTTTTTGGATACATGACCACTAGGGTACAGTATATGAGCAATTTTAGTATGAGATCATTACTAGATAGTTTGGGTTACCATAAGATGTGCCCTTATTATAATCAATGTGGATGAGGAATGTATGATCATCTATGAAGGTAGGTTCTCATGCAAGGCCTACTAAGGTTGAGCTTGCACTATTACCTTGGGATGTAAGGGATGTGATCATAGATATTATAGATGTGGATGATGTTAGATGTACAAATGCATATAATGCATGATGGTGTAGGCATCAGTGGGCTCTATTCCACCCTATTGATGTAGGGGATGATCCAAGGTATGAGGATCTTGAGCCAATATAGATGATTAGAGATAAGTAGTGACTATATTTGAACTATATATAAATTTATTATTTTATTTTGATTTAAAAGTATATAGATAATGTAGTGTCATAATTTATGCATAGGTGAATTATGAGGTGCTTTAGATGGAGCACAGGATGGGGTAGGAGATGGAGATGATGATTATTGGGAGATAATAATCAAGTCAACCCTTCAAGAACTCACAAAATATGTAACTAAAAATGTGGTGGAGGGATTGATATAGTGAGTGATGTTCATGGTTGATATCCATGCCCATTAATTTGATAGGGTAATTATAGTGATAGCTACATATGGTAGGGTAGTAGGAGAGAGAGACACATTGAGAGTTAAGCTAGATAGGCATAAGATGACCCATCTAATTTTGGATTTATTAGTATAAGTATCATGGATGAGTGAATATATATCTTAAAATATGATATGTGGACTTGCTTGAGGAGCATGGTTGGATATTAGAGTGAGAGAGTCACCGCAAGAAGCATTCAGTAGCTCAAAGAGGTGCAAGGCCATTGAGTTTTAGGGTAGATTATGGGATTATCACTGGTGGAGCAAGTGAGACTAAGAGTGAGGGCCTGACACCCATTCGTGATTGATTATACTTGATACTAGTGTTTATGTATTGAAAAGTCATAATATATATATATATATATATAATGAGTTTTCAATACATAAACACTAGTATCAAGTATAATCAATCATGAATGGGTGTCAGGCCCTCACTCTTAGTCTCACTCTCTCCACCAGTATATATATATATTTAAAGATGATATGTGGACTTGATTGAGGAGCATGGTTGGCTATTAGAGTGAGAGAGTCATCGCAAGAAGCATGCAGTAGCTCAAAGAGGTGCAAGGCCATTGAGTGTTAGGGTAGATTATGGGATTATCACTTGTGGAGAGAGTGAGACTAAGAGTGAGGGCCTGACACCCATTCATGATTGATTATACTTGATACTAGTGTTTATGTATGGAAAACTCATTATATATATATATAATGAGTTTTCCATACATAAACACTAGTATCAAGTATAATCAATCATGAATGGGTGTCAGGCCCTCACTCTTAGTCTCACTCTCTCCACCAGTATATATATTTTAAAAGATGATATGTGGACTTGCTTGAGGAGCATGGTTGGCTATTAGAGTGAGAGAGTCATTGCAAGAAGCATGCAGTAGCTCAAAAAGATGCAAGGCCATTGAGTGTTAGGGTAGATTATGGGATTATCACTGGTGGAGAGAGTGAGACTAAGAGTGAGGGCTTGACACCCATTCATGATTGATTATATTTGATACTAGTGTTTATGTATTGAAAAGTCATTATATATATGAGCATAGTGGTTATTTGATCCCATGGGATGGACCATTATAGGTAGGGTTTAGATGGATTACTGGTTGATGACATCATATTGAGGCCTCACAGAGGATTTCCTAGGTGGCCAAAGGGTGGAGTACAACTACAATACATGAGGGTTAGTTTTTGGATACATTACCACTAGGGTAGACTATATGAGCAATTTTAGTATGAGATCATTACTAGATAGTTTGGGTTACCATAAGATGTGCCCCTAGTATAATCAATGTGGATGAGGAATGTATGATCATCTATGAAGGTAGGTTCTCATGCAAGGCCTACTAAGGTTGAGCTGCACTATTACCTTAGGATTTAAGGGATGTGATCATAGATATTATATATGTGGATGATGTTAGATGTATAAATGCATATAATGCATGATGGTGTAAGCATCATTGGGCTCTATTCCACCCTATTGATGTAGGGGATGATCCAAGGTATGAGGATCTTGAGCCAATATAGATTATTAGAGGCAAGTAGTGATTATATTTGAACTATATATAGATTTATTAGTTTAGTTTGATTTAAAAGTATATAGATAATGTAGTGTCATAATTTATGCATAGGTGAATTATGAGGTGCTTCAGATGGAGCACAGGATGGGGTAGGAGATGAAAATGATGATTATTGGGAGACAATAATCAAGTCAACCCTTCAAGAACTCACATGATATGTAACTAAAAATTTGGTGGAGGGATTGATATAGTGAGTGATGTTCATGGTTGATATCCATGGTCATTAATTTGATAGGGTAATTATAGTGATAGCTACATATGGTAGGGTAGTACAAGAGAGAGACAAGTTGAGAGCTGAGCTATATAGTCATATAATGATTGATTATACTTGATACTAGTGTTTATGTATTAAAAACTCATTATATATATAATGAGTTTTAAATACATAAACACTAGTATTAAGTATAATCAATCATGAATGGGTGTCAGGCCCTCACTTTTAGTCTCTCTCTTCACTAGTATATATATCTTAAAAGATGATATGTGGACTTGCTTGAGGAGCATGGTTGGCTATTAGAGTGAGAGAGTCATTGCAAGAAGCATGCAGTAGCTCAAAGAGGTGTAAGGCCATTGAGTGTTAGGGTAGATTATGGGATTATCACTGGTGGAGAGAGTGAGACTAAGAGTGAGGGCTTGACACCCATTCATGATTGATTATACTTGATACTAGTGTTTATGTATTGAAAAATCATTATATATATGAGCATAGTGTTTATTTGATCCCATGGGATGGACCATCATAGGTAGGGTTTAGATGGATTAGTGGTTGATGACATCATATGGAGGCCTCACAGAGGATTTCCTAGGTGGGCAAAGGGTGGAGTACAACTACAATACATGAGGGTTAGTTTTTGGATACATTACCATTATGGTAGAGTATATGGGCAATTTTAGTATGAGATCATTACTAGATATTTTTGGTTACCATAAGATGTGCTCCTAGTATAATCAATGTGGATGAGGAATGTATGATCATCTATGAAGGTAGGTTCTCATGCAAGGCCTACTAAGGTTGAGCTTGCACTATTACCTTTGGATGTAAGGGATGTGATCATAGATATTATAGATGTGGATGATGTTAGATGTATAAATGCATATAATGCATGATGTTGTAGGCATCAGTGGGCTCTATTCCACCCTATTGATGTAGTAGATGATCCAAGGTATGAAGATCTTGAGCCAATATAAATTATTAGAGGCAAGTAGTTATTATATTTGAACTATATATAAGTTTATTATTTAAGTTTGATTTAAAATTATATAGATAATGTAGTGTCATAATTTATGCATAGGTGAATTATGAGGTGCTTAAGATGGAGCACAGGATGGGGTAGGAGATGGAGATGATGATTATTGGGAGACAATAATCAAGTCAACCCTTCAAGAACTCACACGATATGTAACTAAAAATTTGGTGGAGGGATTGATATAGTGAGTGACCTTCATAGTTGATATCCATTCCCATTAATTTGATATTGTAATTATAGTGATAGCTACATATGGTAGGGTAGTAGGAGAGAGAGACAAGTTGAGAGCTGAGCTAGATATGCATATAATGATTGATTATACTTGATACTAGTGTTTATGTATTAAAAACTCATTATATATATATATATATAATGAGTTTTTAATACATAAACACTAGTATCAAGTATAATCAATCATGAATGGGTGTCAGGCCCTCACTCTTAGTCTCACTCTCTCCACTAGTATATATATCTTAAAAGATGATATGTGGACTTGCTTGAGGAGCATGGTTGGCTATTAGAGTGAGAGAGTCATCGCAAGAAGCATGCAATAGCTCAAAGAGGTGAAAGGCCATTTAGTGTTAGGGTAGATTATGGGATTATCACTGGTGGAGAGAGTGAGACTAAGAGTGATGGCTTGACACCCATTCATGATTGATTATACTTGATATTAGTGTTTATGTATTGAAAAATCATTATATATATGAGCATAGTGGTTATTTGATCCCATGGGATGGACCATTATAGGTAGGGTTTAGATGGATTAGTGGTTGATGACATCATATGGAGGTCTCGCAGAGGATTTCCTAGGTGGGCAAAGGGTGGAGTACAACTACAATACATGAGGTTTAGTTTTTGGATACATTACCACTAGGGTAGAGTATATGAGCAATTTTAGTATGAGATCATTTCTAGATAGTTTGGGTTACCATAAGATGTGCCCCTATTATAATCAATGTGGATGAGGAATGTATGATCATCTATGAATGTAGGTTCTCATGCAAGGCCTACTAAGTTTGAGCTTGCACTATTACCTTTGGATGTAAGGGATGTGATCATAGATATTATAGATGTGGATGATGTTATATGTATAAATGCATATAATGCATGATGGTGTAGGCATCAGTGGGCTCTATTCCACGCTATTGAGGTAGGGGATGATCCAAATTATGAGGATCTTGAGCCAATATAGATTATTAGAGGAAAGTAGTGATTATATTTGAACTATATATAAATTCATTATTTTAGTTTGATTTAAAAGTATATAGATAATGTAGTGTCATAATTTATGCATAGGTTAATTATGAGGTGCTTAAGATGGAGCACATGATGGGGTAGGAGATGGAGATGATGATTATTTGGAGACAATAATCAAGTCAACCCTTCAAGAAATCACAAGATATGTAACTAAAAATGTGGTGGAGGGATTGATATAGTGAGTGATGTTCATGGTTTATATCCATTCCCATTAATTTGATAGGGTAATTATAGTGATAGCTACATATGGTAGGGTAGTAGGAGAGAGAGACAAGTTGAGAGCTGAGCTAGATAGGCATAAGATGCCCCATCTAATTTTGGATTTATTAGTATAAGTATCATGTATGAGTGTATATATATCTTAAAATATGATATGTGGACTTGCTTGAGGAGCATGGTTGGCTATTAGAGTGAGAGAGTCATCGCAAGAAGCATGTAGTAGCTCAAAGAGGTGCAAGGCCATTGAGTGTTAGGGTAGATTATGGGATTATCACTGGTGGAGAGAGTGAGACTAAGAGTGAGGGCCTGACACCCATTCATGATTTATTATACTTGATACTAGTGTTTATGTATTGAAAACTCATTATATATATATATATATATATATATATATATATAATGCTTGTTTGATTTTGACTCATCCATATTATGTTATGGCATTTGGAGTATATTGGTATATTTATTACAAATGGATAATTAGAAATAGTTGATTTGGCATTGATGTTAAGGTTTCATATGTTTGTTAAAATGATATTTGGGATTTGATTTGTTTGTTGTTGATAGGTTCAAGTGTGATACTCGTTTTGATTTTGAATTATATGTAATATTTGTTGTTTTGTAATTGGTAACTTGATTTGATGAAGTGAATTAGGTTAATATTAGTAAAATAAGATATTGGTAAGATCAAGATTTGAATAATTTGGTTTGTCTAGGGATGGTTATTTGAAAATAGGAATGTTAGTTGTTAATAGAAGGGGATGTAAGATATCACTTTATGCATATCAACCCCATGGTTGATGTATCACTATCTGAACCTTTATGGCCAACTAAAGAAGTCACCATACTTCTCATACTATGTAGGAACATGCCCTATATCTGATGTTGTCTATGGTTTACTAATTATAGATATACATGGAGTCACTATAATATTCAACATCAATGGGTGCATACCTAAAACTATGTGTTATGAAGTAGGCTCATATATCCACAATCATAGTGGATTGCTACATGAAATAACACCCTGTGGCCTCTAATATGATGCATATGACTGAGCAATAGATCAATATGTCACTATAAACTATAATAAGATCTTGTCTAATATCAATCATAGTGTGTTTCTATGTGAAATAGGTCCCTAAAAACTTGGTTGTAGTTAATATCTACCTGGAGTAGTACTCTATGATGTGGGTTCATCTAGTCTTAATCATAATGGGTTATTATGTGAGATAGGACCCTAAAAACTTTATTATTATACATTTGACATTACTGGATATGTATATGGAACTATACTATGTAGTCCATAGAGTAAACTACTATATGTAGGTTACTCTCATTGTACTAGTCTCCAAACCCTTTGAGTAGGTGGGGTAGGGGATCTCTTATGAGGCTTTATCCTAAAAACCGCATTACTCTCATGATGAGTAATTGATGATTATTGTGAAGGAATATCCTAGGATGACTCAATCATAGAGGAATGAGGTCTATGGATCCATCATGAAGGAGATCTCACTGCCCCTAGTGTGAATTCTATGATGTCATTATATACACATCTATTAATATAGGCCCTAAGACCATAAAAATCATTATCTTTGTGTCCATAGATATGATGATCATTACAAAAGGCTCTATGTGGCTATCTATGTAAGATATGTGGATATCAATGATGAGTAGAAGGAAATTTGATTAAACTCTTATCTAGTAGTGCTGATAATATGACATATGGGTTATCCCACTCTAAATCAAATTGTAGTGGTGCCTACTTCTATTTTTTGTAGTGCATACTATAGGTGGTACTCTAAAAATTGGCTCTTTATTCTTAACTAGTTGCTTGTCTAGATATGGTCTCCTATCTTGTTTGGGACATAGTGGATGTTGTGTGCTAAGAACTATATATGGAGGTAATGTTGTGAAATCCAGAGTAAACTAATCAACTGAATCTGACTCAATCAATCCCAATTTCTTTTCTAACGTTAAAATTGTATAACATAAGTGCCTAAAATAGGAATTTATCTAATATAATATATGATATAAGAGGGTTTTTTTAATCCCCTTAATAAATATATTTTGAACTTATAAATCTATTGGTTTATAGATCAAGCTAACATATAAGTCTTAAATTATAAGATATAATCACTCACTGGATTTGAATAATTCTGATGCAATGTGGAAAGTTTCTGATATGTAACATGAGGGCCCATGTTTATTATATAATATATGATAAATGGCTCCTCTAAGTCATCATATTTATGTAAGGAACCAATAGGGATTATATGAAATAATCAATTCTATTCATTACCCATTAATGTCTACTGGAACAACTTAAATAGAATCAAAGGACTTGCATGAGATGGCAAATCCTAGTAAAAGGCTTTAAGGTGTATGAATGGATCTCTAGTTTCATCAAATTAAGGCAATAATGGTATCTATAAATGCTTAGGTAAAAAAATTTTGACAAATTTCTTAGAAAGAGGGTTACCATAGAAATCATTGACATCCATCCAAGACTTATAAGCCTTGTTTTCTAAAGTAAGGAGATGTACTTGATGTTGTAATTCATGAATTTAATGCATAAAAAAATAATATATTATGATGGTATATTTGTATCTTAAAGTGGTTCATTTATATGTTTAATTTTATCATTTATTTTAACCATGGGAATGCTACATTTAGCAATTGGATCATAGAAATGGGGTGTGCTCACTTGAACCTTTAGAGGAATGGTAGCTTGGACCTTAGTAAAGGGATGTGGGATACCATTCTATTTGGGTGGAGAGTGATAAATAGGTTTTATTTTAGTAGGGGGTGGATTTAGAGATTCATTGGTATATTTAGTATTTAGTGAATGTCATTCCAATTGAATATAAGATGTGATGTTATCATTGACATGTGCATATTTGAAATAGAATCATGCATAGAAGTAGAAACAACATTTTATAATGAATTATTTTTGAGATAAGGAGTGAAATAAGAGTTATAATCATGAGATTCATTTTCTTCCTCACCATATGCATAATAGTCATCATTATTCCATGTGTTATCACAATCAGAATTTTTTTCATTTGAAATAGGAGTAGAAGTATCACTTTCATATTCACTCTCATTATAATATTCATTTGCATGTTTAGTATCATACTCATTATCACTTTCATTATCACTAGGGAGAGGGGTAAGATAAGATGCTAGTTCTTTTCTAATATGCAATAAATTGTCATGTGAAATTTGAATACTATGTGCATCTATGCTAGCATTGAATGGAGTACATGCATTATTTTCATTTGAAATATTAGAAGTAAGAGTAAGAGAGATATGATTTAGACATTATTTTGTTATTGTTTGAGATGAAAAAGTAGAGTTAAGAACATGAAATTGATTATTTGAATTATGCATTGGAAATTTGATCTTATTTCATTTATATTTTTGTAATTTGAACATAGAAGTAAAAAAAGAAAGGGAGAAACTAGGTTAAAATACAATAAAATTATCACTAATTATAGGTTTACTTGGAATTTCATGACTAATTTTTACATTTGATGTATTGTGCATAGGATAATTAGGTGAAAAGAAACTTTCCAATTTATCAAAATAATTTTCTTTGGAAGAGGGAAGCTAAGAGATAGGTTTGAGAGAAGAATATGCATTTAATTTTTCTTCACTATCACTTACATATGCATCATCATATTACTCATTACAACAATAGTAATTATCTTCATTATAAATGAGAAAATTTTACTCATTTTTGGCTAATTTGTAATTTTGTAAATTTATTCATTCATTGTCATTATTATGAGAAAAATTTAGAAATTTATGTATAGGATGAGAGGAAAGAAGTGCCCTAGTGGTCATTTTATTGCTTTCACCAATCAGAGTATGTAAAAAGTATTATTAATAAAATAAATGCAATAATAACTAATAAAATAAGGATATTTAAAATGTTATTGACACTCCAAAAAACTGGCAAAAACTCCAAAAATTTTATCTAAAAATTGTAAGAAAGGAAGGCTTGGGGTTTGAGGACCTAGTTTGGAAATCTAGGATTTTGGGTTGGAGTTTTAGAATTTTGAAATTATTTCAATAATTTAAATTTTAGTAAAAAAAATGTACAAAAATTTATATAAAAATCAGAATATTGAAATTGAATTTTTGCACAAAAATATGAAGGAAAACCCTAGGGATACCTCAGGTTTGAGATTTGTTCAAAGCAAGTCTAGTTCACCAAATAATTTAACTTATTTTAGAATAATGTATTTTTATTCCTATTTTAATTAAGGATCTAGATTAACAAATCAATAAAAATATAGCAATAAATATAGTCCTAATTTGTGTAATTATTTGTCTTTTGCACCTTTCTAAAAATATCAATAAATATAACTAAGCTAAAAGATAGAATAAAATGATTGATACAAATGTTGAAAATGGCTATACAAGACTGGGAAGGTGTCATAAACCTGCATCTAGATTTCATTCGAAAAAAGAATAAGAGCACTAAAAATTTGATGCTTAGGTGTCTGATACTATTATTCATTCCTATCGTTATTGTTCAAACTAATCATATAGACCTAAATTTTTTTGGGTAGTTATGTTGTGCCTATGTGAGTGTGCCTATGAAAAATTAAGTATTGATTACTGATGGAACTTGTTGTGGAGCTTATTTGATCTTTAAACCCTAGGTCTATCTACACACACAAAAAAACAAACATATCAAAAACCAAAAGTAAAAAAAAAATGGGTTAGGGGATGTATGATCACACGATCTAGATACCATGTTATCCTAATCACTACCTATATTAATCCTAAAGGTAGGGTCTCAGATCAAATGTATTTCTCCTTTATGGAATTTTCATAATCAATGTGCATGGTAGATGCAAGTATAAAATTTTTCCTGGGCCCTTCCTTGATCAAGCATGAAAGTCTATGTGTGATGTAGAATTTTAAGTTATACTCTTAACTAATTTTAATTATTTAGTTTGCAAAAGTATTAAGTTCCAGATATAAAATTCCTTATGAATTACTTTATATAAGAGACTCTTTACTTTGAATTTGGGAGCTTTATTCATGCTAACAAACATCAAAAAGATAAATACAACTTAAGGGATGGGATAAGAAGGGTTTGGGACCTATTAAGTAAGAAAAAATGACCATTGGACAATAATGTTGAGTAGGATAGGAGCATTGGGCACTATAGTTCACTAGAATTCTATTGTCCTAGACATAGAAAAATAGGTTGGGACTGACACATGTCAAGTCTAGGGGTATTTGGAGGTATAAATTAGTTGACTGAGATAATGTAAAGGTGACATAAGTGAGAAATAAGACCAAGATAAAAAAAAAAGAAAGACATGACTAGTGTGAACAAGCCTCATATTCTCTTGTTAGAGTCTCCTATGAAGAGGACTATGAAAAAACATGATATGTGTGGCTGTTTCACCAATTTAGTGTGTATACAGTATGGAAAACTTGACTCAAAATATGTAACAACCCAAATATTTATAAAGTTTTTCCTATTATTGTAAATTATGTCATGCAACCACACTATTATGGGAAACATGACTCTAATTATGCAACACCCCAAATATTTCTAAAATTTTTCCATGTGTTGTGAATTATATTATTCATCAACATTGGTATGGTAAATTTTAATCAAAAAATGAAACACCCAAAATATTTATAAAATATATCTTAGTGTTGTGAACTTAACCATGGAATTAAATGTAGACTAAAATGCTTACTCAAAATATAAAATACCCCAAATATTTCTAAAATATCTCTTAGTGTTGTGAGTTATGATGTTTAACTACTTTGAAATGCGATACCTTACTCAAAATATGAAATACATCAAATATTTTGAAAATTTTCCTAGTGTTATAAATTTTGCCACATAAGGATATTAGTATTGATACTTGACTCAAAATATAAAGCACCCTAAATATTTTCAAAAAAATTTCCAGTGTTGTAAATTTCACTACACAAATACATTGGTATGGGAACCCGAACTCAAAGCATGCAACACCTTTGTAATGACCCTAAGTTACTTTAATTTAATTCATTGTGTTGAAATAATCTAGTTGCAAACTATTTGAGACATATTTTTTAATTTTATTGTGGTATTATAGTTAGTTATCTACATTGATACATTTTGATTATAATTACTAACAAAATTATGGATTACTTTTCTTTACAGTATTTGATATTATTCCTTAATGTGTATTGGTTCATTAGTTAGTTAGATGTATTATTTAAAGGTTGTTATTGTATTTATTGAACCTAGATGTCAAGATGTTGTTGATAGTCTATTAGTTGACTGTAGGACATTTACTTGATCGAGGTTGTGATTAGAACCTAACAATAGAGAAATAAAGAGAAGTAAATGGATAAAGGAAATAGTGAAATTGAACATAAATTTGAGCTTATTGGTATTAATAATTTATTCATTATGTTTTTATTATTTACCGATTATATTTTATCATTTTATGATCAATTTCATTAATAGTTGATTTGAGTCAATTTTTACTTAGTGAAAACATATCTTTTTATGATACTATTATTTGTGAGACTATCATTATTTCAGTTTAAGTGATTAACGACTTTTGTCCTCTTAATGATTTTTATCATTTTCTTCAATTAGGTGTTGTGTATTTTTATTGATATCTTTACTCATTGAATTTGATAGTCTAATCAGTGATGTATTTGATCTTTGACATCTATTGATAGTGTTTTTGTCTTAAAAACTATGACTTAATAGATTTATAAGGACCTTATACAATTTTTAAATTATATCAAAGCATCTTAAAATTGTGCACGGTAATAACCTGGTCATGATGGTTTGCATGTTTTAATGGAAATTTCTTGGCATATTTGTTTATTTTATTTGCATGTGGTTAATTTTTGTTTAATCTTAGAGACTTAGGTTAGGACCTTAACCCACATGCAGTTTATGGTAATTAGTTTGGTTAGTTTTTGTTAAATCCAGTGACTTAGGGGCCATGGCATTGGGTCACATTACAATGCAAAAGTGATAAAGAGAAATTAGTTGGTTTTTAGGATTAATAGCATTCATTTTGAAAATTCAGTCTTGGAAGTTTATAAATCTCAGGGAAACTCTATCAAAAGTGTTCACATGGTAGCCAAGGAGTATGTGAATAATTCTACATGGGGAATTTTTGGATGGGAATTTGTGTTAGAACGATTTATCTTGAGATCCATGTGGGGATTATGGAGAGTTAGCTAGGGTTTGTTTTGGTTTTTATAAGGTGATTGGTTTTGTTAAAATATACACATAATTTTGGTTCTTGGAGGCTAAAAGTGTAGAAAAACTATTGTGGTTGACTTTCATCAACTGAGTAAGTAATAACTTTAAGATTCTGAGTTTATTTTTGGAAAATATAGTTGAATGACATGTATTAGGGATTTAGTTTAAATCTTAATATTTATTTCTAAATTTAGATTAAATCCTAATAAGTGCCAATGTATTGGTTTTATATCACTATTTAATGGCTCAATTGAGCACTTGTGTAAGTTTTTTTTAAGTTGTTGATAACGTTTTTTTGTTTAGAAACATTTCTATGTTGGTTTTATCATTATGTTTTAAAGTTGAAACCCCATTGTGACATCTTGGGTTTAACTGCTTATTGTTTATTGGATTATGATGTTTATTATTTGTTATTTTATTATTATAAGGAAAATATATTTTTGTAATAGTGAATTTATATTCTTTAAAATTATTTTTGGGTATTAAGTTTCACTATATAATGATTTTAAGATGATTACACTTAGTTTTATTTTATTGTGTTTGGGATTTGACTTTAGTTAGAGTCTAAGGCTTGACTAGGTTTGATAGAATCCATTACAACATTCTGTATGGAGACTATGCTATTTTTAGGTTATGATTGTGTTTGTTTTTATTGATGGCTATGTATAAGTTAAAATCCATACGGTTTATGGTGATATATTGATTTATTTTAGTGACTAATGGTTTATTTTGGTGGCTTGGAGTTGGATATTTATGTTAAAGAGCCATATATCTCATCTATGTTAGAATGTAACAAGGTTTTGATTTGTTTTGTTGTTTTAATAATCCTAAATGGGTACAATTAAGGTTAATAAAATAGAGTAAATGGAAATTAAAAGAAAAGGGAGGGTTTGTTGGTTGTTTTGAACCATGAATGTTTCAAGTGGACAAGGACCCTTTGGAGTCCCCATAGCGGTTAAAAATTCTTATATGGGTTTTGGGAATCATTTATTATTATTCTTATTTTACTATTTTGACATTTTATGACTCTTTAAGTTATGATTATCTAACTTGGGGTTATGAAATCATGGCAAATTATGAAATTAATTATGGAAGTGATTTTTGGGATAATTATCATTCATGATTACATTGACATGTTTGGGGTAGTCAATTTTTTTATTATTTAATTTTTTCTAATTCTATTAATGGTTTTGATTGAACTTTTGAATTATCATTACATTAAATAAAGTCAATTTTTGTTAATAACATAACCTAAAGTTTTACATAAGTTTTTATTTTGAATTGGCTATGTTGTAATATTTTTAAAGGTTTTATTATAAATCTTAAACATCTATTAAAATAGTACATGAATATGAATATGAAAACATAAATTTATGATCTATATTATATTCTAAAATAGAATATGGCACATAAATCAATAATCTCATAATAGATCTACAGTCATAATCAAGTACCAAGTTAATATATCTTTATGGTTTGATTATTTGTTTGTTTTTGTTTCATTGTTCATTCATTGGTATGTTGTAAAGCTCAATTTTTTCATAACCCTTTCTCCATCCATTCTTTACTACCCTGATCTATATCCAACAGATGGTTGGGATGGTCTAGGTCCACTTATGGTTTAGCTTAGTGGGATTAGCAATATGGGAATATATTTATTATATTACATGTAATTATTATACTCATTTCTTATTATTTATTATTATTTTAATTTATTAAATTTAATTAAAAATGTTGTAACTAAAAATATTATTTATTATCATAATTATATTTAATATAAAATGTTGTAACATGACATGTATATTGATTTACAAATTGATTATAGTTGGTAATTAGATTATTTTAATATCATGGAATTATTAAATTGATATGAATTTAATATTTAATCAATATTATTTGTTTGGAATAATAATGGAAATTTTTATTTAAATGTTGTAGCATTTTGAGTTATGTTTTGATTATGTCTTTAATTGTGTTTATAAAACATTGGTATAGTGATTGGAAAAATAAGTGGATACTTGACTATACAATGTTTATTGTTAGACTAAAATATCAATTATGTTTTTATTCCCTTTTTATTAGTAGATAAGAAAAATATACATAATGTGATATATGTCAAATTTACTTATGTGAATCTATATAATCACAAGATTAATAAATCTACTTAATAATTTTCATTGGATGTGTTTACTTTTTTTATTTATTGTATTAGATGAAGTTGAAAATTATATTTATATAAGAAATGCTATTTCCTATAGATGATAAATCCTATTAATTACAAGGACAAAAAATTTAAAGTATTGACCCTTCATTAATGTTTGTACTATAACCTCATAGTTGGTTAAAATAAATAATATTATGTGATTTGGTAAACTAATCTATAAATTATAGCTCAATATCCTATGATAAGTTGTAATAAATTGATGTTTTGTGTAATAAAGTTTATATAGGAATAATAACCTAAGTTATTAATATGAACTTAACTACTTAAGGATAATTCTTTCATATCACTTAGTAAGTACTTATATATGTATTTATGGGTATTTGCTAAATTAATTCATTAAAATTGAATGTCATTAAGATTTAATTAATCTTATGTTATAATTAAATTACATTGACAATAACGTACTCCATTTCTATGTTATTGGAAATGTGATTGTTCCTAGATAAGCATGTTGTGATTAAGAAACATGTGTTTTATGTTCATAATAGGTCATTATATATATATAAAATGACCAATATATATTATTATAACTTTCTTTTTTTTAATTGACAAAAGTGAGATTGTGAACATGTAAGATTATAATAAGTGTTTAATTTGTAATTGAGGATTCAAAAAATATAATTATTAAGTAATTTGAATACTTAAATTAAGACCACAAACTAGTTAAATGGAAATAATAGATTTATTCTAAGATATAATTGAATTTTAGAAAAGCTAGTCTTTAACTTGTACCCAAATTGTAAATGTTAGGATGTTCCTAAGCATTAATTAAGCTTGGTTGTTAAAACATACCATGAAAATTATGTACCTTTAGTAAAATATTTTTTCAGCTTCATATGTTAGTTTACTATGATTTGAAAAAGTGTTCAAATATATTGCATTTCTTTTAGAGATAGTCTTTTTCCCTTGATATTTGTATGTTGGTTGTGATTTTGATGAATCATACTTAATAAATATTAGTATGATGATTCTTATATTAAATCATAACTTGGTCTACTTTTGTTAGTTGGACTTTTTTGATACTGCCCTTGCCATACTGGCTATTTTATATCTTGTACAAATACTTATATAACATAAAAAGTCACTAATGACTCCATCATAAATGTCATAACATAGTACATGGATATATGTGAGTGGGTATGACCATTATAATCCACTTGTATCTTGTTATTATGTGATTAAAACATACTTCTTAAAGAAGCCATATATGGGTTATAAACTTAATCTAGTTCATGAATCAAACCATAATAGTGTATCACACTTTTTGGAATAAAAAGACTACATATTCCATATTCTCCTCAAAATATATTGATTTTTGGTCATTTAAATTTATAAAACAAATATATTTTATATTACATATACAAATATGTAGTGCATATATATTTTTATAAAATTATCAAAAATCATTAATTACTTTTTAGGATTTATTTTGTATTTTTTTCTTAAAAACTTTTTTAGTTAGTTTTTGGGACACAATATTATACTTTGACCCTCATGTGTTGGTTGTAACATAGTTATGGATCTTATTTCATGTTTGTGCTAATCACTGAGTGAATTATTCTATTATTTATTTGGTTATATGTTTTAAAAAATGTGGTCATGAAATCTTAGTATCAAAGCATGGTTTATTTCTCTAAGGAACATTGGAGAATGTTTATTGTTGATTTACTCTATGTTGTTATTTATTTCATCATAAGATGGTGAAGACAAGATCCATAATAGCAAATAATAAGTCAATAGATGTTAACCTAGGTAGATTAAGAAGTTTTAGGGATAATATTCTTGAAAGAGAGGACCTGCCTCTTAATAATTCTAACAATAATGTTGAGGGACGTAAAAATGAGGAAAAAAACCCTAACAATAATCAGGAAGTAGTTTTGAATGGAATTTTTACTATGTTAAATTCCATTCAAAGTCATTTGGATACATAAGAGAAAAGGCTAAATAATATATAAGGTGTTCATACTAATAAACTTATAGTTAGAGATGAAAGACAAGTGAATGAACCATAAATTTAGAATAATCCTAGTAATATGGATGATCAAATTATTAAGGAGCTAAATAAGTTGCTTCCACCAACCTTTTCAAGTGAGGAATCAAGTGATGAAGTTTATGTATGGTTAGTACACCTGTAAAAGTATTTTAATCTATAGAATATGTCCTCTAATGTCAAGGAAAGTGTGTCACCCTATCAGTTAGTAGGAGATACAACTCTTAGGTTGAATCATCTATGTGATTTACAAGGTTACCACCCTATTACTCTTAATTGGCCTAATTTTTAAAGGTAATTCAAAATAAGGTATCCCAGATCCAACTTCTAGGAATAGAAAATTATTGATTTCAAACTGCTAAAATAAGAGAATATAACTGTGACTGAGTATGAAAACATTTTTTTCAATCTACGTCATCATATTAATTACATGCAAGATGAAGAGACTAAATTCACCAAGTTTAAGATAGGATTGAAATAAATATTAATGCATGATGTGAATTTGACTAATCCTAAGACTTTAATTATGGATATTGAATCTATGCATAAGGTAGAAGAAAAAGAGATGGCTCAAAAGAAGGCAAGACAAGATTTTAAATCGAATAGGTATTAATCTAAGAGTAAATCTATATCCCCTTTTTGTAAGTATTTTAAGAAATCTAATTATAACTACAAATTTACAAGGAATACAAGTGGATTTATAAATTTCATGGATAGAATAATAAGTTCAAGAATTCAAATTCATTTAAAACTACTAATTTTTAAAAAAATTCAACTCATGGTACTCAAAATGTGCATGTTATTCCACACAATATGATTCATGTGATGCCACAACGAACTATAGTATGTTGGAAATCTAGAGATAATCACCAATATAAAGGTTATCGTAATATAAAATCTAGCAAATCAACTATTAATAGAGTGTATGCCACTATTGACAATAGAAATATTAATTTCCAAACAATTCGAAATGAAAGCAATGATAACATAAATAAGTTTTATGTTTAAATTTTATTTGATTCAAGAGTAATTGATATTTTTATGCATTCTAAGCTAGTAACATGTTGCAAGTTAAATATGATTAATTTGAAGGATGGTTGGAATGTTAAGTTTCGATCAAGTAAAAGAGTACTTATCACTAAGTTTCTTGAGGGAGTAAGCCTAGATTTAGGTGTTTTTCAAACCTAAGTAAATTTGGTTATATCTGCTCTCAAATATTTTGATATTATATTATTCATGTATTGGTTGAAATAACATAAAGTATATTTGTATTGTTGTAATAAAGTGGTATATTATTGTAATGATTTTGGAAAACCTATATGAATTCAAGTTTTGATGAAACATAAAGTATGTAAGTTAATCTCAACCTTATATATAAAGAAAGTAATACATAAATGTTGCAAGTTATATGTTGTTTTGATGTAATAAATTAAACCTAAAACAATAAAGACATGTGAGGAACATCTATTTTTACAAGATTATTTTGATTTTTTTATAAGTAAATTACTTGGTTTTCCTTCCAAGCATGAATTTGAATTTTATATTGATGTAACACTAGGGGTAAGCCTTACAACTAAGGCACATTATCACAGAATATATGATATTTTTAGGAGATTAAATCTCAACTAAAAAAACTATTACAAAATGGTAGTATTGGGCCAATTTTGTCATCTTAGGGTGTACCAATGGCATTTGTAAAAAATAGGGATGGAACTTTGCAATTGTATATTGACTATCACATGTTTAACAATGGTAGCATTAAGAACTGTTATCTTTTGCCAAGGATAAATTATATATTTGATCAAATGAAGGATGTGTCTATTTTTTTTAAGATAGACTTGAGATTAGGCTATCACCAACTAGGGATCAAGGAATAATATATTCATAAAATTGATTTTAGAATAAGGTATGGACATTACAAGTTTGCTTTAATGCCTTTTAGTTTGATATGAACTTATTATATTTATGAACTTAATTAATAGTGTAGTCAAGAGTTTTTTAGAAAAATTTGTTCTAGTATTCCTTGATGATATAATTATCTATAATAAGAATATAGTTGATTATGAATAGCATTTGTGCTTAGTGATGGAAATACTAAGGCAACATAAATTATTTGGTAATCTATCCATACATGCTTTCTTTAAGTCATATATATCCACTATTTGGGTCATATTATATAAAAGGTTTGTATTGATGTGGATCCAACAAATCCTAAATATATTCTAGAGTGGCCTGCTCCTCACAACATACATGAAGTACATAGGTTTTTAGGATTAGCTAGTTATTATAAAATATTTATTGAATTTTCTTTAATTTAACTAACTCTATAATGTTATTATAGTGCAAGGCTAAGAAACTTGTGTGGAATATTAAATTTCAACAAGATTTATTAAAAGTTAAAGAGTTACTAAATTTGGCACCTATCCTTGTTATACCAAATCTGAATGCAAATTTTGAAATATGGTTTAATGCATATAAATAAGGATTGGTGGATTATTAACTCAGGATAGTTAGTTATGGCTTATGAGTCATGGAAACTTAATGACCATTAAACAAATTTGTAGCAGTCATGACCTTGACATTGCTATCACTATTCATGTTTTAATGTAATAAAAACACTTTTTAATGGTTAAGTATTTTGGGATAAAATATGATCACTAAAACCTAAAATATTTGGTTTCTTATCATGATTTGAATTTTCACTATCATAAATGGATGGAATTTTTAAGTAATTTTGTTATGAGTATTTCATATGTGAAAGGAAAGGAAAATAGTGTTGTTGATGCACTAAGTTGATGCACATACCTTGATGACTTATCTATTTTGCATAATAATTTTAGAATTGAGTTATTGGAATAATAGTGATATGATACATATCACCAATATTTAAGTGCATATTTGGTTTATGAGCTAGTTGAAAAGAATTTTTCTAATTTTATAGTTGATTCAAATGGTTTAATTAGACATAAATATAAAATAGATGTACTTGAGTTTCTAACTTAAAGAATACTTCAATAAAATAAGTGCATATAACACCTTATTTATCTCATCCAAGTTTTGCAAAGATGATACATGAACTTCAAAGAGTGTATTATTGGCCTACAATGAAAAATTATTTTATTGACTCTATTTTAAAATGTGTGGAATGCTAGCATATGGAAATTGAACATTTCCATCTAGGAATATTGTTTTACCCTCATCATGTACCGGGATGTAAGTGCATTATGATATTATTGAATTTCATAGCTGGTTTTCTAAAATATAAATTCGAACATGATACTAATATGGTTATAATTGATAAATTTACAAAAGTTGGTCATTTCATTGATATAAATTTGACTAATGATACAATTAGTTTGATTCACATATTTTTAAAGAGATAATATGTTATGTGTTATGCTTGAATTTATTATTTATAATAGATATAAACTTTTTACTTCAAAATTTTGGAAAACCCTAACTAGTACTTTTGGTAGATGATTGAATTTTAGTATCTCGTATTTCCCAAAAATGGATGGTCAGATAGGAAGATTAAACCAAGTTATGTAATACATTATAAGAATGTATACTATGGATTAACAATGTAAATGGTAATATTATTTACACTTAGTTAATTTTTTTTATAATAATACATATCATTCAGTGATCAAAATGGCTCCTTTCTAAGATTTGTATAGTTTTAAGTGTAACACTCCACTTGGCTAGGAATGTTTATAAAAATAGAATAATTTTGGTCCTAATGTTTTATAAAATTATGATAAGCAAATGGAAACTATAAGGTAAATTTTAAAGGATGATTTGGATATGCAAAAGAGTTGTGTAGATTTTAAAAGGACAACATGTGAATTCATAGTGGGAGATAAAAAAATTTGTGTTAGACCACAAAAAAATTCAATTAAATTTGGAACATATTCCAAAATATCCCATCAATTTGTAGGAAATTTTGAAATTCTAGAGAAACTTATTGTTTTTCCCTGTAGGCTATCCCTTCCACATTCTCTTTTTTAGATTCACAATGTGTTTCATGTTGCTTTGTTGAGGAAGTATATTCTTTATCTATCTCATGTTTTGGATTTCACTCATATTTAGGTTTTGGAAGAGAAAAATATTTTATTGTATCTATTTAATATTCTTGATCATTGTATCATTAAGTTTTGGAATCATGAGATTTATCAAGTATTGATTCAATGGGATCCTCTATCAGAAAAAAGTGCTACATGGGAATATGAGAGTCTTTTCAACTAACATTATCCTTGGTTGTTTAGATCACTAATATGGATCTCTTCCAAGTTGGGAAGGATGTAATTATCCTATTTTAATTGAATTTAATTGATTATGCTGAAATAGTATAGGTATGAACTATTTAAGACATATTTTGTTATTATGTTGTGGTATTACAGATAGTGATCTACATTGATACATTTTCATTATATTTATTGGCATAATTATGTATTATCTCATAATGGAATTTTATATTATTTCCTAATGTGCATTGGTTCATTATTTACTTGGATGTATTGTTTAAATATTTTTATCACATTTATTATACTTAGATGTCAAGAAATTATTGATAATTTATTGGTTGACTAAACGGATAGGTATTTGATCTAGGTTATGATCAGAACCAAATAATAGAGAAACATGGATTAGAAAATGTATAAATAAAATAGTTAAATTACATGTAAAGTTGATCTTACTGCTACTAATAATTTGGCCATTATGATTTTAGTATTTGATTATTATATGTTATCATCTTATGATCAATTTCATTAATAGTTGATTTGAGGTAATTTTTACTTTGCACAAACATCTCTTTATTTTATATTATAATTTTAGAGACTATAATTATTTGAGTCTAAGTGATTAGAGATTGTTATCTAATTAGTTTTTTTTATCATTTCTATCAATTGGGTGATGTGTATTTTTTTTTAACTTTTTAATCATTGACATTTATAGCTTGGTAGGTCATGTTGTTATTCATACCAACAATGATTCCAATATTCATCATATTTATACATTTAATATTTTATATTTGAAATTAATTTATAGTTTTGTTTCTCTTAAAAACTTTGAGTTAATGCTTTTAAAATGACCATATAAAATTGCAATCTTGCATCAAAGCATCTTAAATTGTGCATGGTAATAACTTGGGCATGATGGTTTGTGTGTTTTAACAAACCTTTATTGACATATTTTTTTATTTTATCTGCATATTATTAAGTATTATTTAATCTTGGATATTTAGGCTAGGACCTCGACCCACATAGGGGGCATGGTAATTAGTTTTAGTGGTCTTTTATAAGATAGTGAATTACGGGTCATGGTATTAGATCAAATTACCATGTAAAGATGGTCAAGAGACTTTGGTTAGTTTTTAGGGTTCATAGAATTCATTTAGGTAATTAAATATTAAAGGTTTAGAAACCATGAGAAAACTCTATAGAAAGTTTAATCATGGAATCTAATGGTAATGTGAAGCAGTTCCATATGAGGAATTTTGAGAATGGGAACTACAATTGGAAGCATTTATCTTGATAGCCATATAGGGATTATGTAAATTTATTTGATGTTCATTTTTGTGTTTATTAAGATACTGATTTTTTGAAAATATACATAGAATTTTGGTGCTTGGAGGTTGAAAATGTAGAAAAACTATTGTGGTCAACTTTCATTGACCAACTAAGTAATGTCTTTAAGATTCTAAGTTTAGTTTTGGAAGATACCATCGAATGGAATGTGTTAGGTATTTATCCAAAATATTAATATTTATTTTTATATTTAGATGAAACCCTAATAATATTCTATTTTAAACTTAATGCAAACCTTAACTAGTTGGTGTTAAGGGGAGATTGTGTGTAACTCTAAAGTTTGCCATTATCTCAAGTTTTATGAGGTTAAAAGACTTAATTAGTTTGTAATTAGGAAAAATATTGACCCATATAGTTATTAAAATAATATTTTCCATCATTAACGATGAAAACCAACTAGAATCACATATTTAGACTTGTTTCACACTTGAAAATGACAACCAAGAAACTTAAGAAGCGAGAAGAAAACATATATTGAGATTTATAAGGTATTAATACCTCATAATTTTTTTAATTTGAAATTTTAATATATAAAAAAATTTATCCAAGTATTATAATTCATCATCCAACCATTTAAACCTCTTAAAAATTTATTTTTTCTGACTATCCCCACTTTCACGCCAAAATCTTAAATTTTACAAATTTGCCCTTCTTCATGTTTAACCCTAAAATTATTAATTTTATCACAATAATAAAGTTTTAGAATAATTAAAATCACCATAAATTTCCTCAAAAACTATCACATTAGGTTAAAATCATCTATCATACCTTAACTCTTCATAAAACCTTTCTAAGTTATAATGGTGATTGTTAATAGACAAGCATAGGAATGTGAAAAAATAATGGATGATTACACTATTATATGGGAAAAATAAATACTGTTTATGATTAAAAACACTAATTATTACCACTTATACAAATTTTCATATATTTATTATCCCTATAGAGGCCTTAAAACTCATTTTTATCAAAACTAGTAATTGATCCCTAAGGGAATGATTGTTTACAACTGTAGGAGGTATATAACAAAAAAATGGATGACTAAATTGTTAATGTGACATAAATAGGGTCATTTAAACTAAAAAAACACTCATTAAAATCACTTTTATCAATTTTCATAACTAGATCATGCCTTTAGAGGCCTCAAGATGCACTTTTCTCATTACTAGCTAGTGGATGCCTGGGGGAATTATTGTTTCTAACTACATGAGGATTGTAACAAAATAAAGGATGATTAACTTGTTAATTTGGCCCAAATAATGTTTTTTGAACTTATAAACACTCATTAAAATCACTTTTACCAATTTTCATAGCTGGACCATGTCTACAAAGGCCTCAAAATGCATTTTTCTCAAAACTAGCTAGTGGAATGCCTGTATGAATGACTTGGAGAGTGCATCAGGTCTGTAATAAAAAAAAAGATGATTCCATTATTACATGGGTTAAATATAAAATATGTATTCATATTTTGGGTCATGAGTACCCTCTATACCAAATTTATAGGTTAGATCACCTCTCTATCATCTTCAACTCTTTGAATCTTCTCCAAATTAGCCCTCAAGCTTATGATTGTGTGTACATTATAAAACCATTTGATCAACCTTGGCTATGATTTAATTTCATATTTTTGTTGTGTTTTTTTTTAATATATCACTCTTGATATTGGATTTAACATAGTGGTATATTTATATAACCCTGTAACCTTCATAAGGATATTTCCATATGATGTTTGTCAGAGCAAACTAGGTCAATGAACTTCTTAACACTTTCTTGTGTATGATATATTAAAGAAATTAATTAATTTGGAAAAAAAAATTCATATATGAAAACAATAAAATTATTGTTATTATATTCCATATTACCTTCACTATGACTATCATGGAAACTAAGTTAACCCATCACTTCACTTGATATTCAAGTCAAGATGTTGTAGGTGGTCATTTTTCTTTACATGCTTAACTATGATTATTATAAATGTAAAACCAATTAAATATTGGTTTTATATATAGTTTCATACTTTATCCTTTATAATCTATTATTACCTACATTACCTTCATTTATTTTCTCAATAAAATACTGATGTTCTTCCTTTGGCTATAGGTGGAGATTTGGGGTATTGACTATGGATGAAATTGGTAAATTCCTCTCCCCATAGATTACATTATTTAAAAACTTGTTATTTTACATTATCCCTATAATAATCACTTTCATGGTGCCCAAATACTTTCCTCTTGATCTAATGTCTCTCAAAATTGGATCTCGAGGCACTTGAACTGGTTGTAGGTGATGTTTAGGAGCTAGGAGAGCCAAAACATTGATTTTTTCCTGGAGAGGATATTCTCATCAAATAATAGTTATATATACTTGAAAGAGGAAAGGAAAAGCACTCAAGAAGGTTTAGAACATGGATTAGGGTCATGAAGTTGGTCCCCTCTTTCTAGTATTGGGTCATCCACTACACTAGGATTGCCTCATCTTTGGAGCTTGTTTAGAGCTCAACTAAGCATGTTTGGTTCTCAATATAACATATTTTTAGATACATATAACATATTTGAATCATATTTAGAGCATATTTGTATCATATTTAGAGCTACCCATAGTATCTTATAAGATATGAAAATAAAAGGTCATTGAATGGTCTAGGAGGGTGTCATGATCCATCTAGGAAAAAGTATTATATGTTAGCCAAATTTGTCTAACACTTATAGTGAACTCTTGGGATTACATACCTATATATGCAAAATTTTAGTTTATTTAGTCTATCCATTGGGCTTATGGAGTCACACAAGTCCTTTTCAAGTAATTTTCAACTGATCACAAAGCTACAAATATTCTTATTGGGACTCTCAAAATAACAAAGGCAATCCAAAACAGGATAACAATGTACTCAAAACATTTATGGAAGGGAAACACACAAAAAATGGTAAATGTTCACAAGCCACTTGGAATAAAATAACAAAATCTGCTTTAATATATGTAAGCCTTCAACTTTATTTTAATAACAAGGCTTTAGATGAATCCCATTCAATGAGATTGGTAATACCTCTCCATCTAGATATGCAATCTAAAGGGAATTATGTTGTTTGCATTTATGGATCAAGTAATAGTAACTCCATAATCTATAAAAGTTAATACAATTACCTAGCTTGGCCTTATTTAAATCCCACTTGAGGACTAGTTTATCGTATTTAAAGTCTCTTTCTACGGATCTCTTGTTAAATACTTTATTTACTTGAGATTGATGTGATTCCATTATTTTCATTACAATATCCCTCATTTTTTCAAGCTCCATGAGCTCTGCCATCCTCACACTAATAGGTTCACTCTCCATCAAGTCATGTTGATGGACTCACTCTAAAGTAGGTAACTAAAGAGATATGGGAAATTTGGCTTCTCTCTCATATACTAGGATAAATGTTGAGTTTACAATGACAACCTTGGGGGTCACTCTATTATCCCATAAGGCTATACCTAACTTTAAATTCCATAGCCTCTTGTTATCCTCCATAGTCCTCTTGATTATTCTAATCAAGTTCTTATTTGTTGAATCTTCAATTCCATTGCCTTTGGGGTAGTAGTTAGAGGATGTGCCCATTCAATGTTATTCATTAAAACAAATTCTAAAGAATTATCTAAAATTATGGTTATTGGTACACCAAACCTTGTAACTATACCATCATAAAGTCTAATACTATTGTTTCATTGACTTTTTTTAGAGAAATTACCTCTACCCACATAGTGAAGTAGTCAATGGTAGTGAGTACCCACTTGTGTCCTCCACTAGAAGGTGGATTGATCATTCCTATAAAGTCTATATCCCACTACATGAAGGGTAGATCTACCTAAATGGGATTAAGAAGAAGGGTTACTAACCTTTGTTTCTCTACAAAGTGACCACACTTTTAGTAATTTCTCACCCATGAATATGCATCTTTGAATAAAATATGCCAATAATAACCATCCCTAATTAATTTTGTATTTGTAGTTCTTGGTGGAAAATGGACTTCTTTATGACCATCATGGAATTGATCTAAGATCTAGTAACTTGATCATCATCTATGCATATTAGTATCACTCCATTGAGGTTTTTTTTGAAGAAGACACCATCAATCAAGGCTTAAGGTATGGGTTGAAATATAAAGTATCTTCTACATATTTTATCCATAACCTAAGGACACTCACCAATTAGAAATAACTTTGTTATATCATGGACTCAACTATTTTGAGGTGGAGGTGCAGTTATTTATAAGTTATCTTGTGTCACCAAGACAACCTATTTCTCTTTATAAAGGTCAGACACCATGTGTTCACATAATACTTTACCTCTCACTAGATTAGTGAGTTTGATTTATACATCATATTCCTTGACTATTGTAATCCAAATAGCCCTCTTATCATTTAGGTCCTTTTTGAGAAGAAGTCTCTCACTCTAGGATGAGACACCATAAAATATATTTTGTTGTTGGATAGCATATGACTAAACTTTTTTAGACTTTTCATATTTGTAAGGACTTGTTTTTATTTGAAAGTGTATGTTTATTCATACCCTTCAATACTTTGACTAAAAAATACAATTAGTTGTTCACTTCCTTCACATTTATTTTGCATCAACATAGATGATATGTTTTCAATATTGACAAAGGAATATAATATCAAATATTTTAAGAAATCAATATTCATGAGTGTTGTTTCTTGATCAATGTCTTTTTTGATAGCCTCAAATCATAATTTGCCTTATCCTTTACAAGTGAACACTTGATTATTATTCAACATAGTAGTGATAGATTTACCCAAGTTTGAAAAATAAGGTATAAACCTTCTCACGAAGTTTATATTTCCAAGGAAACTCTGAAGTCCCTTCCTGTGATTGGGTAAGGATGAGGCCAAGGTTACACTTATTCTATCAAGATCAATATCTAGTCACTACTTTGAGATAATATTCCCCAAGAGTTTACCCTCATGGACAAAAGATACACAATTTTTAGGTTTTAAAGGGATCCCATTCTCTTTACACCTTTAAAATATTAACCTCGAGTGTCCAAGGGTTCACTAATCTTCTTCGATAAAATTGGTATGTCATCTAGGTAAACAAGCACCATCTGATTTAGCAAACCTTGAAAATCCATGTCATGTATTTTTGAAAAGTAGATCTAGCATTTGAGAGTTAAAATGACATCTTATAATAAGCATAGGTTCCCCATTTTGTGCTAAAGGAGGTCTTGTCTTTGGTGTTCTTATCTTATTAGCACTTGTTTATACAATGAGAATCCATCCAAAATATAGAAACATTATAAACCATCAACCATTTGAATGATATTATCCATGGATGGAAAGGGGTAATGGTCTTTCAAATAGACCTTGTTCAAGTCTCTAAAGTCCACACATAACTAAATCTCACCATTCTTCTTTCACAGAGGCACCAAGTTAGCTACCCATGAGGAGTGATTGATAGGAAAAAAGATACTAAACTAAATCAACTTGGTTAACTCTTTCCTCATCAACTTTTAAATATTTAGTTTGAATGGCCTTTACTTCTACCTAATATACTTGGCATCGGCATACAACTGTATGGTGTGTTGGGCTAGATTGGGGTCAAAACCTCTTGATCACTATATTCCAATCCAAATATATTGGAGTATTCCCTAAAAGTATCAACAAATGCATGTTTTTATACCTCTTTTCTAACCTTTCCAAGCTTCAAAAACTTGTCCTTCAAGATTAGGACTCTCTAATAGTTTTTCTCATCAGTAGACATAATTATCTTATCTTTCCTCATGTGATTTCCTTCATGGAAAAGACCATCAAGGGTGACCAACCCTTAATGAAGTTTATTTCACTTTATTTTAAAAATTTAGTCTGCATACTATTTCTGATGTCTACTTTGGTTTATTGAGGATAATTCTATCTCTTGTTGTACAAAATAAGCAATCTCCTTGCCACTATCAAAGACTTGTTAGTGAGCTTCATTATCTGGAACTAATGGTCTCACTATCACTTTGAAATTTGGTTTTAATTTAGACTTATTTAAATCATTTGGGATATAAAAATGAGCCCCTACTACTAACAACCTATCAACATATTGATTTTTCTCTCTAGGCACTACTTAGATATTGAAGGCTTCAGAGTCTTCAAGTATGTCCCACACTCTATGTTTTTAGGACTTCATTGAGAGGTTTTTGGCTATGTTTTGACCTCTTAGTTAATGTATTATCATATCACTATCTTTATACATATGAAACTATTTACCCTCCTTCTTACTAACCCATTGGAGACCATGGATAAGGCCCTCATACTAAACTATGTTGCAAGAACAACTAAATTGGAATCTTTATGATAAAAAGTATTTGTCATTATAGGGAGATGTTATCATGACACATACATATACTCCATGCTTTCTCCTTGAGACATAAAATAACATCTTCTATAATCCACTAGTATCCTCCTATGGCCTAGTGAGGGATGGCATGAACTCATTCCCTTCATGAAAGTAATAAGCTCCCATATTTGATTTTTCAACACATCCCAAAGGATCAAGTAGTTGTTTTTCACTAAATAACTCATCTAAGAAAATATCAGGTATCCCCTCAGGATGAGTGTTTATTTATTAATCAAGAAGGTGGTCATATTAATCTAGAATGGTAAAATTGATGTTTGGGAAACTTGGCCCATAAGTTTTAGTCTAAAATTGGGTAATAAGTTATGCTTTGATAGACACCTTGGTCTCATAAATTGTCCTAAGATCCATATAGGACCAATCTATTGTAAGGTAACCCCATATTTTAGCTGTGAAGTCTCTAGATAAACATAGAGCAAAGAGAGGAGGAACTTATAGAACCACTATATCCTAAGCCACTAAAACACTAGGATAATTATGGACAGTCATATTTAGACCTTTGATAATACCAACTAGTTTTGTAGAAGATCTATCAAACTGCAACACCCCCTTAAATTGGGATTCATACTTCAAACCAAGATAATCTACTATCAATTTCAGCTTCACTAAAGTACTTTATACACTATCTACCATGTATTTTTGTACCAAATAGTTGTCAATGATTACATAAATGTAGAAGGGATGAGGTTTAACCACCTTGTTTGATTGTCCTTCATTTCCTTTGGTTATATTAATTAAATATACATTCTCCTTGCTTGGTGGCTTTTTACAAACATTGATATTTGACAAACCCTCTTGAAGGATATCCACTTGACTAAGAATAAAGAGCATGTCCTACATTAGAACACTCAGATTTTACTTATTCATTTTATCAACAATTTTGATGTATAAACCACCAACCTTTTCATTTGATTTGGGAGCCACAACCATGCATTGAACCTATGAGTTTTGGGGTACAAAAGTGTTTCCTTGGTTCTTATTTTTTGAGTTATTAGGAATTTTGGGGTAGAAGTAGGCTGATTTGGATTTGATGGTAATGGAGTAAGAATATGAGTATATTTAACTACCTATTGCTTAAACTCTATGTTCCTTCTCTTAAACTTTGTGTTGGCTGCCATAGGGATGCTTGCTTGGCTAGAACTAGCCCACTGATTAAAAGCATAACACTTTTCCTATTCATATTTAACCATTGTAACACTGAACTAATTTGTTGATTAATCATCCTATTCATCTTGTTTAGGCTATTCCAATTTTATCACCATAGCAACTTCTATATTCGGATCCATGAGGGCTTGATGGAATCTATAACTAGCACCCTACTACCACATATCATTGAAACATTAATTAAACTTAGTGTTTAAGATAATTCCTTGATTACATGATTCAAGTCATATTACACTCACCTTATTTATAAATGTTGTTTTGAATAGGGACCAAGGTAGTAGAATCACTTTTAGTGTTAGGATTGTAGTTGTTTTGCCTAGCATAGCTAGGTTGCCCTTGTCCTTGTCCTTGGAAATTTACCTTAAAGGGTGGCCTATTATCTTAATAAGACTATTGGGGTTGATATTGAGGTTGATAAAGCCTATTATATTTATATTTTTACCTCTTCACATTTAAAAATTCATTTCCTATGGTTTGAAACATATTGTTGAGTTTCTTGGAAGTTCTTATGATTTTGGGAGTCATTAGAATGAATAGTTAAAGACTTGTCCTATTTTGCTATAGGTATGGAATTATGTTTTGGAAAAGGAATAATGGAATAAATGGGAGTAATGATGATATGAGGTGGATGGATATTAGAAAACAAGGGAATAAGTGGCCTATGTGTAAGCTTTCTAACTTATATTAAGCTATTATCTACCCTGATTGCCACCTCATAAGTGTTTGGTAGTGTGTTCCCCACATAGA
>JARHVA010001496.1:67500-145000 GCA_037957365.1 Torreya grandis
GAACTTCTTAACACTATTTTATGTATGATATATTCAATACCCCTTCATGTATTTATAAAACCTTTTATATCTTGAAAAAAATTCAAATTAATTCTATTTTATTCCATATTACCTTCACTATCCCTATCATGGAAACTAAGTTCACCCATCACTTCAATTGCTACTTTATGGCAAGATGAAGTTATAGGTGGTCATTTCTCTTTACATACTTTAAGATGATTATTATAAATGTAAAACCAATTCCATATTGGTTTTACAGATATTTTCCTAATTTATCATTTATAATATCTTATGACCTACATTATATTCCTTTATTTACTCAACAAGTTATTGTTGATGTTCTTCCTTTGGCTATAGTTGGGGATTTGGTGTATTGGATATGGGTGAAATTGGTAAATGCCTCTCCCCATAGCTTCCAAGATTTAAAAAATTATTATTATACCATATCCATATCATAATCAATTTCATGGTTCTAAAATACTTTCCTCATTATCTAATGTACCTCACGCTTGGATCTTAAGGCACTTGAGTTGGTTGTAGGTGATGTTTTTGAGCTAGGAGAGCCAAAACACTTATTTTTTCCTGAAGAAGATCTTCTCATCAAACCCTAATTATAAAGTCCAAAAATATTATTGGAAAGGCACTAAATAAGGTTCACATAACTGATTAGGGTCATGAATATGGTCCCCTCTTTCCACCATTTGGTCACCTACCACACTAGGATTGCCTCATCTTTAGAGCTTCTTCAAAGCTCTACTAAGCATCTTTGAATATCAATAAAACATCTTCAGAGATGATCGTAGCATCTTCAGAGCTTCCTATAGCATATTAAAATATATTAAGGTGAAATATCATTAAAATCTATAGAATATTGGCTTGATCCATCTAGGCATAAGTTTCATATGTAGGCCAATTTTGGCCAATAGGGCCATCGTGTTGGTTTTATATCATTGTTTAATGGCTCGATTGAGCACATAGAGTTTTTTGTTAGGTTTTTGATAGCATTTATTTTTTATTTTACAACATTTTTGTGGGTGTTATCATTTTGTTTTTAATATGGTAAACCCATAGTGAGGTCATGGGTTTAAACACGTATTTTCTGTTGGATTATGAAGTTGACTATGTGTTGTTATTGTTATTATGAGGAAAATATTATCCCAAAATATGAAACATGACAAATATTTTTGAAATTCAACCTTTTGTCTCAAATTTTACCATAACGGTATAGGAAACTTGAATCAAAACATGAAACACTTCAAATATTTTTGAATTTGTCCTAGTGTTGTGAATGCCATGAAACAATAAGATAAGTATGACAAGCCTAACTCAAAATATGCAACACCTTAAATATTTCTATTTTTTTCCTAGTGTTGTAAATTATGTTCACAATGACATTGGTATGGGAAAATTAAATTCAACTATTCAACACTTAAAATATTTCTAAAATTTGTACTAGTGTTGGTAATTATGTCACACATTGACATTGGTATAGGAAACTTGACCCAAAATAAGAAACAAAAATAATTAAAAAAAAATCTTAGTGTTTAAAAATTAATCATGTATTGAAATTTGGACTAGAACCCTTAATAAGAATATGAAACACTGCAAAAATTTCATAAATATGTCCTAGTGTTGTAATTTATGCCATATATTAACATTGAAATGCGAAACCTAACTCAAAATATATAGCACAACAAATATTTTGAAATTTGTCCCAACATTACAAATTGTGTCATGAAGGACATTAACATGGATACCTGACTCAAAATATACAACACCCTAAATATTTTAAAAATATGTCCCTATTTTTTTAATTACATGATGTAATGACATCAGTTGATGTAAGAACATCCAAGGTGTATAGGAAATATTACATCACCCAATACATACATACATATATATGTTGATTTTTTTTATAGGCTTATTAATTAAGTTTATGCACATGTTAAAGTTTCCAGTGGTTTAGGATTGTCAAATTTTTATGAAGGCTAAAATTAGTAAACTGTTGCTTTTAATAAGTTTGTATTTGTACACATATGGACATGAAATATTACATAGATCCATGAAATTGTAAAATACAACCTTTGGTGAAGCAATAAACTCAAACTCATTGATAGATAGTGAGATGATAAGATTTCAGAGTTTTAAAATGCTAAAAAATTATTCAAATTGAATTTTGGACCTTTAGATGATATTTTTAAGGGGTCAAGAAATGGCCATTACATGACATAAAATAGATATGTCATAGGGTACCTCAAAATATTTCAAATGCATCAAATGGTTTGTCAATCAGATGCCCATTTTAAATTTTGTCTCCAAACAATTATGTTTTCAAACATTTCAAAATTAAAATTTAAAATAAGAATTTTCTTGGGTAGGAAAAGGGATATCTATACCTTTGGGTGCAGAAAAAGAGGAGATACACTTTCTAGAACATTCAAGGGTAGTGAATAAGTGGCATGGGATTTATTGGTTCCAAATAAAGAGGTGAATTGGAACTAATGGAGGATAAATCCGTTAGTGTAGATTATGTCTCCAACTTGCAAGAATTTTCATAGGATTAATTTTATTTATGGTTAAAATAGACATGTTACTATAGCATTTTTTTAATGTTGTACTTAATTTTATGAATGAAATAAAATTTCTTAGATTTATTTCCTCATATTTTCTATGAAAATATTTGTTTTTGTGTGTGTGAATGATGGATGGAGTAGTTCTTCATCATTAGTATAAGAAACCAAACTCAAAATACGTAACACCAAAAACATCTTTGAAATCTGTACTAGTGATGTAAATTGCACTGCTCAATGACATCAATATGGGAAAATTGACTCAAAATAATCAAAACCTAAAATATTTTTGAAAAATTTTCAAGTTTTATGAGTTTCACCACATAATGACATCACTATAAGAATCTTGAATTAAAATGTGCAACAACCTAGATTTCTAAAAAAATATTAATTAAGTGGGTCATAGTGTAATGTTGAGGATGATGGTGTAAAAGGTGCTACCTATCCATCCACCAAGGTATAAATCCTAAGAGATACAAAAAAAGATGAGGCTAATATCACTCCCTGATAGAATTTGGTAGAATGGACACACCTCAATCTTTGGTACCTATGCCAAAGAAGCATTATGTACACCTAATCCATGTAAAATCAGGGTTTCAATATAAAAAAAAGATCTTAGTGTTGATAATTATGATGCATAATGACATTGGTATGATAAAATTGACTCAAATTATGTAATACACCATTTTCATAAAATTGTCCCAATATTGTGAATTTCCATATGGAACGACATTGGTAAGAGAAACTTAACTAAAAATATGAAGCACCCCAATTATTTCTAAAAATTTTCCCAGTATTTTGAATTTCATTATGAAATGACATTGATAATGGAAACCTTACTCAAAATATGCAACACCCCAAATATTTCAAAAATTTGTACTAGTGTTTCACAAAAACATTAGTATGGGAAAATTATCTCAAAATGTGGAACACCCAAAAATGTTTATAAAATTTTCCATAGTGTTGTGAATTATGAATGAAACAACATTGGTATTGGAAACTAGACTCATAATATGTAACACCCTAAATATTTCTTAAAATGTTCCCAAAGTTGGGAATTATACTGCATATTCACATTGTTATGAGAAATCCCACTCAAAATATGAAACAACCCAAAATAATTTTGATATTTATTCTAATGTTGTAAATTATGTCACATAATGACATTGGTATGGAAAACCCCACTCAAAAAATGTAACAACCATTGTTTTCCAAAAAAATTACTAGTGTTTTAAATTACACCACATGGTGAGATTGGTATGGGTAACCTAACTCAATATATGCAACAACACAAATATTTTTGAAATTTGTTACAGAGCTATAAATTACATGATGTAATGACACTGGTATGGGAAACCCTACATAGAATTTACAACACCCATTATATTTCTAAAATTTATCAAAATGTTGTGAATTGTGGGTCATAATGACACTAGCAATATAAACTTGACTAAAATTATGAAACACATCAAATATTTATAAAATTTGTCCCATCATTGTGAATTACATCACTCAAATACATTTGTACAAGAAACACAACTCAAAATCTAAAAGATGTAATTTTTTTATATTATAATACAAAGAGCATAAGTATATGCATCAACAATGCAAAACGACTAACAAAAATTAAAAAAATAGACAAATCCAGATGAGGGAAACACCCCACAAGTCAAAGTGGATTTATCAATACTAAAATATAAAGTGGCCCCAAATAGGTATCACCAAAACAATGTAAAGAATAGAAAACACCCATTTAGCCACCTAAAAAAGAGGGTTGCACCATGAACCAACAATTACATCACCAAATCCTCATAAACCCTCATAGTAGAGGGATTATCCACTTCAGAACCATCATCTAGATCAATTCCTAAAAGAACAAGAACCAATAAAATGTTTGAATCCATATAAGGTCCCATCTAACCCAAACCACTATTTAAAGGTAAAGTGAATTGGTTGAACTTCTCAAGAAAGGACTTCATATTATTTGATTCAACATAATTTAAAACATATGCAACATCTAAAACACTACCCATTTCAAATAACAAGACCCACTACAATGTTTGACTCTAACCAAGTCCCATCTAACCCCAACCACTATTTGTAGGTGGAGTGAATTGATCGACCTTCTCAAGCAAGGACTTCATATTATTGGATTTAACATAATTCAACACATCTTCAACATTAGTATGGGAAACCCAACTCAAAATATGCAACACCCAAATATTTCAAAAAAAATGATTAGTTTCATGAATTGTGTTGTGCAACAAAATTGGTACATGAAACTTAAATAAAAATATGAAACACGCAAAATGTTTTTTGAAAAATTTCCCAATGTTGTGAATTATGTTGTATGGTGAAATTGATATGGAAACTTGACTCAATATGTACAACACATAGAATATTTTTGAAAATTGTCCTAGTGTTGTGAATTATGTTAGGAAACAACATCATTATGTTAAACCTAACTCAAAAATATGAAACACCCAAATATTTTAAAAATTTGTTATAGTGTTGGGGATTGCTCAGTGTAACGACATTGGTATAGAAAGCCCTACTAAAAATATGCAACATCCCAAATATTTTTGAAATTTGTCCAAGTGTTACATATTATGTTACATAATTAAATAAATATAGGAAACCTAAATCAAAATCTATAACACATAAATATTTATAAAATTTGTCCTTATGTGACATGTTATGATACACAATGACATTAGTATAGGATATCTAACTCAAAACATGAAACATCATAGATATTTCTCAAATTTGTCCTTATTTTTTTAATTATAACATGTAATTACATTGGTAAGGGAAACCTAAATCAAAATATGAAACATCCCATATATTTCAAAATTTTCTCCTAGTATTGTGAATTTCACTATGTAATGACATTAGTATCGGAAATCTGACTCAAAAAGTGAAACATCCCAAATATTTATAAAAAGGTCCCTAGTGTTGAAAATTTTATCCCATAAAGATATTGGTATTGGAAACCTAACTCGAAATATGAAACACCCTAAATATTTTTGAAAATTTTCCTCATGTTGTCAATTTCACCACGTAAAAACATTGGTATGAGAATCCCATCTAAAAATATACAACACCCCAAATATTTATGGAAATTTTCCCATTGTTATGAATTTCACAATGAAAAAACATTGGTATGGGAAAGTTGACTCAAAATATGTAACACCCCAAACCATTAAAAAAAATTCCTAGTGTTGTAAATTTCACCATGTAACTAAATTGATTTAACAACCCCACCTCATAATATGCAACACCCAAAATATATTCTAATTTTTTCCTAGTGTTACAAATTATGTTATGTGATGACATTGGTATTGGAAACACAAATCAATATATGCAACACTCCAAATATTTCTAATTTTTTTCCCAATGTTACAAATTACATGACATAATGATAATGGTGTGGTAAACCTGACTCAAAATATGCAACACCCAAAATATTTCAAAACTTTGTCCCAATGTTATGAATTACATTATGAAATGATATTAGTGTGACAAACCTAACTAAAAATATGTAACACCCCAAATATTCATAAAAATTTCCCATTATTACAATTTATGTGGTCCAATGACAATGATATGAGAAACTTGTGTCAAAATATGCAACACTAAAAATATTTTAAATTTTTTTCCTAGTGTTGGGAATTGTATGGTGTAATGACATTGGTATGGGAAATCTAACTCAAGATGTTCAAAAACTAAAATATTTAAAAAAGTTTTCCTCATGTTAAGAATTGTACCATACAATGAACTTTCTATGGGAAACCTAACTCAAAATTTTAAACACCCAAAATATTTTTTAAAAATTTCCCAATGTTAGAAATTACATAGTGTAATGACATTGGTATAAGAAACATAACTCAAAATATGAAACACCCTAAATATTTTTCAAATTTGTCCTAGTGTTGAAAATTGTGTTGGGAAACAACATTTGTACAATAAACATAACTCAAAATATGTAATTTCAAAAACAACTTAATTTTTTACCAGTTTTAGGAATTATGCCACACAACATTGTTGTGGAAATTACAGTCAAAATATGCAACACCCAAATATTTCAGATATCTATCTTAGTGTTGTGAATTATGCCATGTGACAACATTAGTATGGAAAAATTGATGCAAAATATGTAACACCCCAAATATTTCTAAATTTTTTTCTAGTGTTAAGAAATACACTGTGAAACAACATTGGTATAGGAAACCCACATAAAAATATGTATCAACCCAAATATTTTTAATATTTTTCCCAGTGTTTTAAATTTCATCACACATCAAGATTGGTATGGGAAACCTATCTCAAAATATTCAATGCATCAAATATTTTTAAAATTTGAAATTCACCAAATATTTTTGAAATATATCTTATTAATGTGAGTTGTGTTATGTAATGACATTAGTATGAGAAAATTGACTCAAAATATGCAACACTTGAGATATTTCGAAGAGTTTTTCCAATGTTATAAATTGTGTTGAATGACATTGTATGGGATATGAGACTCAAAATATGTAACACCCCTAATATTTTTGAATTTTTTATGTTATGAATTGCATCGCATAATGACATTGGTATAGGAAACTCGACTCAAAATATGTAACACCCCAAATATTTTTAATATTTATCTGATAGTTGTGAATTATGTTGTAAAATTTTATTGTAGTAGTGAGGATTACATAGTTTAACAACATTATTATGGGAAACATAACTAAAAATATGCATCATGTAAGGCCCCTCTTTTTTATAGTGCTCATCTCTAATGATTGATGACTATGAGGTTATTATTATTCAAACTTTGATTCTAAATTTATGTTGATTAGTCACATCCAATTGAGTGTGTAAGGAGTTTATGGAGACTCGTCATGTGTTGAGACAACAAAAAAGAATACCTATTATCAACCATGTCTAATTGCTTACTTATGAAAGTATAATGCTTGATTTATTTTATATAATTTTTCAATATGGAATATGATTATGTTCATATGTTATGTTGATCAAATTTTATTTTAATCATTTCTCATAAGATTATAAATTAGAAAATTCACATGTATGATGCTAGATTGATCTATCTACATTAACATTTGTATTCCTTGACATGTTGGCTACTTATAATATATTAAGTGTCCTCATTTGATTAAATTCTATAGCTTTAGATATTAGGCTGGAGGAATTTGATGTGTGTGTGTAGTGGGTAGGAATATGGAAGGGCCAATAAAGTAATGAGACTATTAAAATCATGGGTATTGTTGATATTTTGGCCTCGTATGCCAAATATCAACCCCTATCCTTCAAAATTTTACCATTGCATTAGTTTTATTCTCAAAAGGGGGTCTTGAAGTCATTGGTTGAAGTCATGAGATGAGGATAAATATTTCTTAGGGCTCATGTGAGGTCTATTCAACCATTGTCAAGGAATATGTGTGGATATTTACCAATGAATAAATAGGTATAATGGATTTTTTATATTATAAATCTATTAAAAATGATCTTCAAGTGCATGGGAGGGTATAAAATGGTCACAATGTCACATTATTTAACTTATTAAGCCATTTCTAAAAGAAAACATCATCTTTAATGGTCTATGAAGATACATAATACCAAAAATAACTCCATGACATTTATTAATAGATAAAAAGATATTCAAATTACATATAATTACTTACTTTTACCCTCTCTTTGCATTGAACATCCTTCATTTCCTCTCTAACACGGAAAAGTGCTTTAAGTGGCTCAAAAATATTCAGTTCAAGATTTATTATGTAGGTTTATCAATTTTAAAAGTTTTTATAGGGTTATAAAAGGATATTCATGCCCATTAATTGTTGAAAATCAGCAATCTCTATTAAACAAAAGGAAAAATCCTTCAAAAATGGACATTTTCATAAGAAAATATAACATTTTAGAGGTTTCCTTCAGGTGCACGAAACTCTACATGGAACTATAAGCTAAATGGAATACATGTAAATTATAAAATATCATTCAAAACCCATTTAATCTCTTAAAAAAAAACTCATGCCTAAAAGATCTCAAAAAAGGGCAAAACTAATTAGATATCTCATTCAAAGGCCTAGATTGGTTACTTCCTAGGACATGGAAAAAAAATTGAGAAGATTAATGGCATAGTATTAAAATTGGAGAGAAGAAGGTATTAAATATCATATTATATGTGACAAACAAGTTAAATAACTTTTCAAATCTATGAACAATCACTTAGGAGCAGAAATACCCTTTAAAACACATCAAATGAAGCATGATTTTGATTGGAATATTATTTATGATACTAAATGGAATAATATTGTTCTTTGGGGATGTTATAGGTATTATTAGGGACTTATTGGATTCCTTTAGTTAAATTTATAGATTCCAAAACATGTTTTCCCAAGCAAAACTATATTGATGTCTCTAAAACCCTAAAAAGCCCAAGGCTATGATTTTGATTTTATGGTGTTTTTATGTATGTTACTTGGAATAAAAGAAGGTAAAATTCTGTAAATATATTTTAATTACCTATTTAGTTATATTAAATTCATTTAAATCCATGAGGTTTAACCAAGGCCTTCAATAGTGATCCAGGGTTCTAGATGCACTCAAGTGAAAAGGGGCATATTTGCAAGTTTGAGGAAAGATCATGTCTTAATTCCATTTAAATGAGAAATATCATGAAAAAAATTTCCTCCATATAATAAAATTACCTCCATATCTTTCTAGGATCCTCAAAAAATGTTTTTAGATCTATTATATCTCGAGACCATAGGGTTTTGATGAGGTCCTAGCCTTTAATGCTAGTATTCATCCTTATGAAGTTAGAGATAATGTTTAAAAAAATTATAATGTGTTATTATCTATGTAAATTATGTTTAATAATCATAAATTATTACTAATTTTTCCCTAAAATCCTTCACAATAACTCAAAGATGCATTTCCATAAGAATGTCACTTGACAGGGTCCTAGAAAGGTGAGTGTTGGATGATAAATTATATGTCTACTACATAATAAATATAGTTTTAAATGTTTTTAAGATGTTTAATTGAGGTAATATAAAATAAATAGACCCAAAACTATGTTCCTTTTCTTCACTTCCACTTTATCAAGGAGGCATACCCATGTAATTGATTTCAAACATAGGATTGTGTTACTTCAATGAAAATGAGACCTACAGGTATCCTAGCTTAGGGTGAAGGTTAGTGAGGAGTGTATTATATAAATAAATATATATTAAGTTCCTAAAGGATATATATATAATTTTAAATTCATGGATACTTATAGATGATACATGATCTTTAGGCTCACAATTCCTATGTTTTTAATCATTTTTCTTCACACAAGAAAGGATCACAAGAATATAAGCCAGTGATTAATATTGTTGAAATTTATATATGGTATAAATGTATCCAATTTTATCAGATAATTTATTTATTTTTTATTTTTTCATGCAAGGAATTTAACCCTATGAAATATGACTCATAGATAGAGTATCAATCATTAGAGACCCTAAAGAATGTTACTTGGTCAAATCATGAATAGGTGTATGGCACCCACAAAAGATGTAGGATATTAAATTTATCAAACTAGAAGGTTATTAGTGATGATACTATAATTATAGTATGATAGTGTTCATAAACATTAAAAGTCTCTTGGCCTAGTTTTGGAACCAACATGATTATGCAAGTTAAGATAGAATTATAGCCAAAAATTTATTGAAGTATCCATGAGAATCAAGTCCTCAAGGGACAATTTAAGGATTAAATATTGGTACCAAAAACTTATATGGAGGTATTTTATTTTATACAAACTCTTGATCACTTTTCCATACATAAATCCTCATTTTGATCTCTACAAAACACTCCTTTATACCTAGTTTTGAGCATATACTCCATAAATAGAGATATAAAAGCTAGGTTGTTTTCAATTGAAGTATATTAGGGGAATGAGACCACTTGTAACAAATAAATTTAAAAAAACTAGAAATATATATATAATTTCAATTAGTTTCATTGAGTATAACTCAAAAAATGAATCTTTTGGGATTGCCTCAACTTGCCTTGACAAATTTCTGAATGTGTGTAGCTCTAAGTTTTACCATTTTCTTGCAATGTATGGGGTAGAAAGACCTAATTATTATTTAATTAGGGTCAGGATATACCAAAAAAAATATTAAAATAATTTTTGTATATTTTTAACTATGAAAACCAACTAGAATCACATAGTTCGACTCACTACACACTCAGAAAATGAGAACTATGAAACCTAGGAAGAGATAAAAAGGCATATATTGAGATTTATAAGGTATTAAGACATAATTATTTTGTAATTTTAACCTATAGTATATAAAAAAACTTTTAAAATAATTATATTTCATCATCCAACCCTTTAAATCTCTGTAAAAACAATTTATTCTAATTGTCCCCACTTGAATGTCAAAATCCTAAATTTTACAAATTTTCCCTTCTTCAAGTTTAGCCTTGAAATTAAAAATGTGATAAATATAAATATGTGTTTTAATAAAAAAAAATAACCCTAAATTTTCTCACAAAACCTCACATTATTTTCAAACCATCTACCATACCTTAACTCTTCAAAAAAACTCTATGAGCTCCAATGGTGACTGTCAACAGACAAGAATAACACTATGATAAAATAGTGGATGATTCCAATATTAAATGGGATAAAAAATACAATTTATTATTATAAAAACTCATTATAAAAACGTATATAAGGTTTCATATCTAGATTATGCCCATAGAGGCCTTAAAACTCATTTTTCCAAAAACTAGCTAGTGGATGCTTGAGGGAATGACTATTTATGACTACATGAGGTCTATAACAAAACATTAGATTATTAAATTGTTTATTTAATATAAATAATCTCATGGGAACCTATAAAAATTCATTAAATTCACTTTTACCAATTTTCATAGCTGGATCATGCCTATAGAACCCTCAAGATGCATTTTTCTCAAAACTAGCTAGTGGATGCCTAAAGAAATGACTTTTTATGGCTGCAAGAGGTAAGAAACAAAATTTTGTATAATTAACATGTTATTTTTTTAAAAATAATGTCATGGTAAATTATAATCACTGATTAACATCACTTTTACTAGTATTCATAGCTAGATCATGCCTATAGAGCCCTCAAGATGCATTTTTCTCAAAATTAGCTAGTGGATTACCTATGTGAATGACTTAGAGAGTGATTCTGGTATACAAAAAAATAAAATATGATAACATTATTATTTGGTTCAAATAAAAAACATATATACATATTTTGGTTCATTACGTCCCTCTATACCAAAATTTAAGGTTAGATACATGTCTAGCATATTTAACTCTTCAAATCTTCTCCAAATTAGCCCTCAAGCTTATGACTATGTACACACTCTAAAACCATTTGCTCAACTTTTTCCATGCATGAATGAATTATTGGTGTTGTTTGGAGTGTTATTAAATCACTTTTTGGAATGTATTTATCATATTTTTCTAGTTATATAACCTAGTAACCTTCATAAGGAGATCTCCATATGATGCTTGTGAGAGCACACTAGGACAATGAATTTCTTAACACTATTTGATGTATGATATATTCAAAACCCCTTAATTCATTTATAAAATCTTTATTATCTTGAAAACAACTAAAATTCATTGTATTTTATTCCATACTACCTTCACTATCATTATCATGAAAACTAAGCTCACCCATCACTTCAATTGCTACTTTATGGCAAGATGAAGTTGTAGGTGGTCATTTCTCTTTGCATACTTGAAGATGCTTATTATCAATTTAGAACCAATTCCATATTTTTTTACATATAGTTTCCTAATTTATCATTAATAATATCTTATGACCTACATTAGCTTCCTTTATTTACTCAATAAAACACTATTGATGCTCTTCCTTTGGCTATAGTTGGAGATTTGGGTATTGGCTATGGGTGAAATTGGTAAATGCCTCTCCCCATAGATTCCAAGATTTAATAAATTATTATTATACCTTATCCATATAATAATAACTTTCATAGTTCTTAAATACTTTCCTCATTATCTAATTTATCTCACACTTGGATCTCGAGGCACTTGAGTTGGTTATAGGTGATGTTTTTGAGCTAGGAGAGCCAAAACACTTATTTTTTCCTGGAGAGGATCTTCTCATCAAACTCAGATTGTAAAGGAAAAAAATATGATGGGAAAGGCACTAAATAAGGTTGATATGACTGATTAGGTTCATGAATATGGTCCCCTCTTTCCACCATTTGGTCACCTACCACACTAGGACTGCCTCATCTTTAGAGCTTCTTTAGAGCTCTACTAAGCATCTTCAAATATCAATAGAACATATTTAGATCTGATTTTAGCATCATCAAGGCTTCCTATATCATATTAAAAATATATATGGCTTGATCCATCTAGGCATAAGTTTCATGTGTAAGACAATTTTGGCCAACAGGGCCATTTTGTTGGTTTTATATCATTGTTTAATGGATTGGTTGAGCACTTAGAGTGTTTTGTTAGGTTTATTGATAACATTTGTTTTTTATTTTAAATTTTTTATTTTGGGAAACCCATAGTGAGTTCATGGGTTTAAAAACCTATTTTTGGTTGGATTATGAAGTTGACTATGTGTTATTATTGTTATTATGAGGAAAATATTGTCCCAAAATATGCAACATGACAAATATTTTTGAAATATAACCTTTTGTCTCAAATTTTACCATATTTTTATGGGAAAATTGACTCAAAACATGAAACACTTGAAATATTTTTAAATTTGTCCCAGTGTTGTGAATTACATGAAACAACAAGATAAGTATGATAAACCTGACTCAAAATATGCAACACCTTAAATATTTATATTTTTTTCCCTAGTGTTGTAAATTATGTCCACAATGACATTGTTATGGGAAAATTAAATTCAAATATGTAACACTTCAAATATTTCTAAAATTTTTACTAGTGTTGATAATTATGTCACACATTGACATTGGTACAGGAAACCTGACCCAAAATAAGAAACACAAATATTTAAAAAAAATCTTAGTGTTGAAAAATTCATCATGTATTGAAATTTGGAATGGAACCCTTAACAAGAATCTGAAACACCCAAAAAAATTCATAAATATGTCCTAGTTTTGTAAATTATGCCATATATTAACATTGAAATAGGAAACCTAACTCAAAATACATAATAGAACAAATATTTTAAAATTTGTCCTAACATTAAAAATTGTGTCATGCAAGACATTAGCATGGATACCTAGCTCAAAATATATAACACCCTAACTATTTTTAAAATTTGTCCCTATTTTTTGAATTTCATGATGTAATGACATCAGTTAATGTAAAAGGTCGAAGTTGTATAGGAAATATTGCATCACCCAATACATACATACATAGTAAGTTATGTCTCCTAAAAGTTATGTTTTCAAATTTTCAAAATTAAAATTTAAAATAATAATTTTCTTGGGTGGGAGAAGGGAAATCTAAACCTTTGGGTGCATAAAAAGAGGAGACACACTTTCTAGAACATTTAAGGGTAGTGAATAAGTGGTGTGTGAATTATTGGTGCCAAATAAAGAGGTGAGTGGGAGTTATTGGTGACAAATAAAGAGGTGAATGGGAACTAATAGATGATAGATCCATTAGTGTAGATTATGTCTCCAACTTGCAAGAATTTTCATAGGATTAATTTTATTTATGGTTAGAATAGACATGTTACTATAGCATTTTTTTAATGTTGTACTTAATTTTATGAAGGAAATAAAAGTTGTTAGATTTCTTTCCTCATATTTTCTATGAGAATATTTGATTTTGTGTGTGTGAATTATGGATAGAGTAGTTCTTCATCATTGGTATAGGAAACCAAACTCAAAATATGTAACACCAAAAACATATTTTAAATATTTACTAATGTTGTCAATTTCACTTATCAATGACATCAATATGGGAAACATGACTCAAAATAATCAACACCTAAAATATTTTTGAAAATTTTCCAAGTTTTATGAGTTTCACCACATAATGAGATCACTACAAGAACCCTTAATCAAAATGTGCAACATCCTAAATTTCTAAAAAAAATATTAATCAAGTGTGTTGTAGTCTAATGTTGAGGATGATGGTGTAAAAGGTGCTACCTATCCATACACCAAGGTATAAATCCTTAGACATACAAAAAAGGATGAGGATAATATCACTCCTTGATAGAATTTGGAGGAATGGACACACCTCAATCTTTATCACCTAAGCCAAAGAACCATTATGTACACCTAATCCATGCAAAATCAAGGTTTCAATATAAAAAAGTTCTTAGTGTTGATAATTATGATGCACAATGACATTGGTATGATAAAATTGAATCAAATTATGTAATACACCATTTTTAAAAAAATTTCCCAGTATTGTGAATTTCCATATGGAATGACATTGGTAAGAGAAACTTGACACAAAATATACAACACCCCAATTATTTCTAAAATTTTTCCCAGTATTTTGAATTTCACTATGCAATGACATTGATAATGGAAACCTTACTCAAAATATGCAACACCCCAAATAATTCAAAAATTTGTACAAGTGTTGTACAAAAACATTAGTATGGGAAAATTATCTCAAAATGTGGAACACCCCAAAATATTTATAAAATTTGCCATAGTGTTTTGAATTATGAAATGCAACAACATTGGTATTAGAAACTAGACTCATAATATGTAACACCTCAAATATTTCTTAAAATGTTCTCAAAGTTGAGAATTATACTCCATAATCACATTGTTATTAGAAAACCCACTAAAAATATGAAATAACCCAAATAATTTTGAAATTTATCCTACTGTTGTAGATTATGTCACATAATGGCATTGGTATGGAAAACCCCACTCATAATATGTAACAACCAATGTTTTCCAAAATTTTACCAGTGTTTTAAATTACACCACATGGTGAGATTGGTATGGGTAACCTAACTCAATGTATGCAACACCACAAATATTTTTGAAATTTGTTGTAGAGCTATAAATTATATGACATAATGACACTGGTATGGGAAACCCTACTCATAATTTACAACACCCATAATATTTCTAAAATTTATCAAAATTTTGTGAATTGTGGGGCATAAAGACACTAGCAATATAAACTTGACTAAAATTATGAAACACCTCAAATATTTATAAAATTTGTCCCATTGTTGTGAATTACATCAGTCAAAGACATTTGTACAAGAAACACAACTCAAAATCTAAAAGATGTAATTTTTTATATTATAATATAGAGAGCATAAGTATATGCATAAAAAATCCAAAACAGCTAACAAAAAATAGACAAATCTAGAGGAGGGCAACACCCCACAAGTCAAAGTGGATTTATTGATATTAAAATATAAAATGGCCCCAAATAGCTATCACCAACAGAAAGTAAATAATAGAAAACACCCATTCACCCACCTAAAAAGGAGGGTGGCACCATGAACCAACAATTAAATCACCAAATCCTCATAAGCCCTTATAGTAGAGGCATTGTCCACATCACAGCCATCATCTAGATCAGTTCCTAAAAGAACAGGAACCACTACAATGTTTGACTCCATATAAGGTCCCATCTAGCCCAAACCACTATTTGAAGTTAGAGTGAATCAGTTGAACTTCTCAAGAAAGGACTTCATATTATTTGATTTAACATTATTTAAATCATATGAAACATCTGAAACACTACCCATTTAAAATATTAAGACCCACTATAATGTTTGACTCTAACCAAGTCTCAACTGACCCAAACCACTATTCATAGGTGGAGTGAATCGATCGACCTTCTTGAGAAAGGACTTCATATTATTGGATTTAACATAATCTAACACATCTTCAACATTAGTATGGGAAACCAAACTAAAAATATGCAACACCCAAATATTTCAAAAAAAATTAATAGTGTCATGAATTATGTTGTGCAACAATATTGGTACATGAAACTTAAATCAAAATATGAAACACCCAAAATGTTTTTGAAAAATTTCCCAATGTTGTGAATTATGTTGTATGATGAAATTGATATGGGAAACTTGACTCAAAATATACAACACGTAGAACATTTTTGAAATTTGACATAGTGTTGTGAATTATGTTAGGAAATCACATTATTATGTTCAACCTAACTCAAACTATGAAACATCCAAATATTTTAAATATTTGTTGCAGTGTTGGGAATTGCTCAGTGTAATGTCATTGGTATAGAAAACCCTACTCAAAATATGCAACATCCCAAATATTTTTTAAATTTGTCCAAGTGTTATAAATTATGTTACATAATTAAATAAATATAGGAAACCTAAATCAAAATATATAACACATAAAATATTTATAAAATTCATCCTTATGTGACACGTTATGATGCACAATGACATTAGTATAGGATATCTAACTCAAAACATGAAACATCATAGATATTTTTCAAAATTGTCCTATTTTTTTAATTATAACATGTAATGACATTGTTAAGGGAAACTTGGATCAAAATATGCAACATCCCATATATTTCAAAAAATTCTCTTAGTATTGTGAATTGCACTATGTAATGACATTAGTATGGGAAATCTAACTCAAAAAATGAAACATCCCAAATATTTATAAAAAATTTCCTAGTGTTGAAAATTATATCACATAAAGTTATTGGTATGGGAAACCTAACTCCAAATATACAACACCCTACATATTTTTGAAAATTTTCCTCATGTTGTCAATTTCACCATGTAAAAAAATTGGTATGAGAATCCCATCTAAAAATATGCAACACCCCAAATATTTATGAAATTTGTCCCATTTTTATAAATTTCACAATGAAACAACATTGGTATGGGAAATTTGACTCAAAATATGTAACACCCCAAACCATTCAAAAAATTTCCAGTCTTGTAAATTTCACAATGCAACTAAATTTATTTAACAACCCCATCTCATAATATGCAACACCCCAAATATTTTCTAATTTTTACCCAGTGTTACAAATTATTTAGTGTGATGACATTGGTATTGGAAACCCAAATCAATATATGCAACACTCCAAATATTTATAAATTTTTTTCCAATGTTAAAAATTGCATGACATAATGATAATGGTGTGGTAAACTTGACTCAAAATATGCAACACCCAAAATATTTCCAAAATTTGTCCCAATGTTATGAATTACATTCTGAAATGACATTGGTGTGACAAACCTGACTCAAAATATGTAACACCCCAAATATTTATAAAATTTTTCCCATTATTAAAATCTATGTGGTCTAATGACAATGATATGAGAAGCTCGACTCAAAATATGCAACACTAAAAATATTTTCAATTTTTTTCCTAGTGTTGGGAATGGCATGGTGTAATAACATTGGTATGGGAAATCCAACTCAAAATGTCCAACACCTAAAATATTTATAAAATTTGTCCCTGTGTTAAGAATTTTACCATATAGTGACCTTTGTATGGGAAACCTAACTCAAAAATTTAAACACCCAAAATATTTTTAAAAAATTTCCCAATGTTGGAAATTACATAGTGTAATGACAATAGTATAAGAAACATAACTCAAAATATGAAACACCCTAACTATTTTCTTGATTTGTCCTAGTGTTGAAAATTATGTTGGGAAACAACATTGGTACAATGAACATAACTCAAAATATGTAATTTAAAAAAAAACTTAATTTTTTACTAGTGTTAGGAATTATGCCACATAACATTCTTATGGAAATTACAGTCAAAATATGCAACACCTAAATGTTTCAAATATCTATCTCAGTGTTGTGAATTATGCCATGTGACAACATTAGTATGGAAAAATTGACACAAAATATGTAACACCCCAAATATTTCTAATTTTTTTTCTAGTGTTAAGAATTACACTGTGAAACAACATTCATATAGGAAACCCAAATAAAAATATGTAACAACCCAAATATTTTTAAAGTTTTTCCCAGTGTTGTAAATTTAAGCACACATCAACATTGGTATAGGAAACATATCTCAAAATATGCAATGCATAAAATATTTTTTAAATTTTAAATTCACCAAATATTTTTGAAATATATCTTATCCATGTGAATTGTGTTATGTAATGACATTAGTACAAGAAATTTGACTCAAAATATGCATCACCTGAGATATTTCTAAGATTTTTCCCAATGTTGTAAATTGTGTTGCATGACATTGTATGGGATATGAGACTCAAAATATGTAACACCCCTAATATTTTTGAATTTTTTATATGTTATGAATTTCACCAAATAATGACATTGGTATAGGAAACTTGACTCAAAATATGTAACACCACAAATATTTAAAATATTTATCTAATAGTTGTGAATTGTGTTGCAAAATTTTATTGTAGTATTGAGAATTAAATAGTGTAACAATATTAGTATGGTAAACCTAACTAAAAATATGTAGCATTTAAGGCCCCTATTTTTTATAGTGCTCATCTTTAATGATTGATGAATATGATGTTATTATTATTCAAACTTTGATTCTAAATTTATGTTGATTAGTCACATCCAATTGAGTGTGTGAGTTTATGGAGACTCATCATGTGTTGAGACAACAAAAAAAAGACCTATTATCAATAATGTCTAATTGCTTACTTATGCAAGTATAATGCTTGATTTCTTTTATATAATTTTTTAATATGTAATATGATTATGTTCATATGTTATGCTGATCAAATTTTATTTTAATCATTTCTCATAAGATTATAAATTAGCAAATTCACATGTATGATGCTAGGTTGATCTATCTACATTAACATTTGTATTCATTGACATGTTGGCTACTTATATTTTATTTAGTGTCCTCATTTGATTATATTCTATAGCTTTAGATATTAGGCTAGAGGAATTTGATGTGTGTGTCCAGTGTGTAGGAATAGAGAAGGGCCAATAAAGTAATGAGACTATTCCAAGCATGGGTATTATTTATATTTTGGCCTCCTATGCCAAATATCAACCCCTATCCTTCAAAATTTTACCATTGCATTAGTTTTATTCTCAAAAGGGGGTCTTGAAGTCATTGGTTGAAGTCATGAGATGAGGATGAGTATGTCTTAGGGCTCATATGAGGTCTAATCAGCCATTTTCAAGGAATATGTGTGGATATTTACCAATGAATAAAGATTTATATTGGATTTTTTAGATTATAAAAGTATTAAAAATGATCTTGAAGTGCCTGGGAGGGTATAAAATTGTCATAATGTCACATCGTTGAACTTATTAGAGCCATTTCTAAAATAAAACATCCTCTTTAATGATATATGAAGATAAATAATATCAAAATTAACTCCATGACATTTATTAATACACCTAAATAGATTAAAATTACATATAATGACATACTTTTACCCTCTCTTCACATTGAACATCCTTCATTTCCTCTGCAAACATGGAAAAGTGCTTTAAGTGACTCAAAAATATCTAGTTCAAGATTGATTATGTAGGTTTATAAATTTTAAAAGTTTTTATAGGGATATAAAAGGTTATGGATGCCGATTAATTGTTTAAAATAAGCAATCTCTATTAAAAAAAGAAAAAGCCTTCAAAAATGGACATTTTCATAATAAAATGTAGCATTTTAGAGGTTTTATTTAGGTGCATGAAACTCTACATGGAACTATAATTTGAATATAATAAATGTAAATTATAACATATCATTCTAAACCCATTTAATCTCTTAAAAAAACTCATGCCTATAAGATCTCAAACAAGGGCAAAACTGATTACATATCTCATTCAAAGGCCTAGATTGGTTACTTCCTAGGACATGGAAAAATAATTGATAATATTAATGGCATAGTATGAAAATTGTAGAGAAGAGGGTCTTAAATATAATATTATATGTGATAAAAAAGTTAAATAACTAGTCAAATCTATGAACCATCACTTGGGAGCAGAAATAGCCTTTAAAACACATCAAATAAAGCATCATTTTGATTGGAATATTATTTGTGATACTAAATGGAATAATATGGTTCTTGGGGGATTTTATAGGTATTATTCATAGCTTCTAGGATTCATTGAGTTAAATTTAGAGGTTCCAAAACATGGTTTCCCAAGCAAAACTCTATTGATGTCCCTAAAACCCTCCAAAACCAAAGGCTATGATTTTGATTTTATGGTGTTTTACATATGTTCCTTGGAATAAATTAAGGTAAAATGTTTTAAATATATTTTAATTACCCTTTTAGGTATCTTAAATTAATTTAAATCCATGATGGCCAACCAAGGCCTTGAACAATGATGCAGGGTTTTAGATGCACTCAGGTGAAAAAGGGGCATATTTGTAGGTTTGATGAAATATCATGTCTTCATTCAATTTAAATGAGACCTCTCATGAAAAAATTGGCCTCCATATAATAAAATGACCTCCATATATTTATATGATCCATAAAACATGTTTTTGGATATATTATATCCATATACCATAGGGTTTTGATGAGGTCTTAATCTTTAATGCTAGTATTCATCCTTATGCAAGTAGAGACAATGTTTTCAAAAGTTATAATGTGTTATTATCTATGTAAATTATGTTTAATAATCCTAAATTATTACTAATTTTTCCCTCAAATCCTTCACAATAATTAAAAGATGCATTTCCATAAGAATGTCACTTGATAGGGTCCTAGAAAGGTGAGTGTTGAATGATAAATTATGTCTACTACATAATAAAGATAGTTTTCAATGTTTTGAAGATGTTTAATTGAGGTAATAGCCACTAACTAGACCTAAGATTATGTTCCTTTTCCTCACTTTCACTTTATCAAGGAGGCATACCCATGTAATTTATTTCAAACATAGGATTGTGTTACTTTAATAGAAATGAGACCTACAAGTCTGATAGCTTAGGGTGAATGTTAGTGAGGAGTTTATTATATAAATACATATAAATGAAGGTCCTAAAGGATATACATATCATTTAAAACTCATGGATACTTATATATGATACATTATCTTCAAGCTCACAATTCCTATGTTTTAAATCATTTTTCTTCACACAAGAAAGGATCACAAGAATAAAAGGTAGTGATTGATATTGTTGAAATGTAAATATGGTGGAAATGTCTAGAAGTTTATCATATAATTTATTGATATTAATTTTTCATGGAAGGAATTGAACCCTATGAAATATTACTCATAGATAGAGTATCAATCAGTAAAGACCCTGAACAATGTTAGTCAAATCATGAATAGGGATATGGAACCCATAGAGGATGTAGTATATTAAATTTATCAAACCCCAAGGTTCTTAATGATGATCTTAGAATGAGAGTATGATAGGTTTCATAAACATTAAAGTCTCTTGGCCTAGTTTTGGAACCAACATGACTATGCAAGTCAAGATAGAATTATAGGTGAAAATTTATTCAAGTATCCATGAGAATCAATTTCTCTAGGGACAATGCAAGGATTTACTATTGGTCCCAAAAAAATTATATGAACGTATTTGAGAAAAACAAACAAAATAATGAAGAGTCCATAGATGCATGAATACATTTTGAAAACCTTATGCAATGTTTAAGAATCTTAGCATGGTTTAAGGTTTATTAATAATTATTAATGTATTTTAGAATTATTTAATGTATATAAGAAACACCATGTTTCAATGTTTTATTTTGTCATATTATCCTTAGTCTCTCAGTATTATAATGTTATAAAGACAACACATGGAAAAGGTTGTATTAGTAAACTAAACATCATTAGAGAGGATCATTGAGATCAAACTTTTATAAAGGTATAATTCATTCCAAAAAAGAAAATTATAAAGTATGCATAGGGTTATAGATAAAGAGGTAGTTTAAAAAAAATTGAATTGTATCTCCATACCTCTAGATCATCCACAAGATTGAAAACATGGCTACATGTTTGGATTTAAGCATTAACATGCTTGGATAATTATAATGAGGCTTAGATCTAGATTTAGAAATTTTATAAATGTTAGCAAAATTTGTATAATAGAGTTAGGCTTGTTTGAGATAAAAAAACCATAATCAATTACCCATAAATGGTACCCAAAATGTAATTCATTGGAAAATCATCCCTCTAAACTTGTACATGTCTCTACCCCTATCTAAGTTTTATAGGGACCTAGAAAATATATATCTTGTGATTCATGCATCCAAATTTGATTAAAATTTGAATGGAGCTAGAGCTCACCATATTAAAAGTATATTATAATTTTTAAGGTGTTAATGTATTTATATGGAAAGTTATATGAGTTTCCATACCTATAACCCTATAATCACAGTCCCAACCTATCAAGTTCATGTTTTGACTTATTTATAGGTTGAAAGATGGTGTAGAAGTGAAGTATATGTGGGTTAAGAAATTCCAATGTAAATATCCATAAAAATTAGTGACAAACCCATTTAAAATACAAAAAGAAACTAAGAAGGGCCTTAAACCCTAAAACCTCAACTTAGTGTTTTTTATGATTCAAACACCATCTAGAATGCCTAGGTCTATAGAGATTAGATGAAATTAAATTTATAGTTATTTATTTCTTAGTCTATAGTGGATTCTACCAACTTGATAAAATTTTCAAAGTATTGGTGACCAGTCTCTCAAGATAACTTAAGGGGTAGTTTAAGGATTGAGACCATATACAAGCTTAAAGGACCCAAGAGGCAAATTCTATGTAGAGTTAAAAAGTGAAGACTTATATGAGTGAATAAGATCTCAAGAGGGAAACATTTTCAAGGTTTGAAAAGTTATAGGTTTGAAAACAAGCCTCATAGGATTAGAAAAAAGTTCATTTTAGTTTGTAAGGAATAAAATAAGGTTGTTAAACATTTGAATATATAATTATGTATCTTTAAGGACTTGTACAAATAGATAAGATGGTGAGTATAGATTCCAAGATTTTCATAAGGTGTTATTAATAGTGATCAATATGATTTGATCATTAGAGAATTAAGAGGATATTTATGTTTTTTACAAAAGCCTAAATAAAATTTTTGGGTGGAAATAATGTTGTGTGTCCTCTAAATAAGTTGTAGAGCCTAAAATCACTAACTCAACACCAAATCCAAGATAGTAGATCTACCACTAAAATTAGCCTAAATCATGAATGTCATTAGTTTATGGAGAATATCATGAGTCATCACACCTATATATAGGTGTATAATTACTCCTCAAGAGTCACAATAAGTATTCTAAAGCACCTTGTAGGTTTTTCAAAATGGACAAAGTGAAATAATGTTTTCATTGGGTGAAATACACTTATAAGAAGCTATGAGAGGCTAAAGGATGGCATGGAAGGATATAAGGAGAGTGAAGTAAGGTCATTAATACACTTATAAATGAAAAATTGAGGTAAACACTCATATTTTATGACCATTATATAAGGTATGGTAGTTTTAGGCCTAACTAGCATGTAATGAAAGAGAGGTAGTTAATTAATGCTTCATGGAGGTCAAAAGACCATGTTTTACCATTATAAATAAAAGAGAAAAAATGAGATTTTTTTTTGAATGTTCATGCCTCTATAAGCATTAGTTGTTCTTAAGACAACTCCTAATATGCCATACTCCATTGATGGTTGTAAAGTAAATAGATATGATGGTATCGAGATGGGATGATGGCCTTGATTTCCTTGGTGATTTTTCTAATATGAAACTAAAAGTGAGATGTAATGACACATTTATGAGCCTATAAGAGTTTTAATTTCTTATTTCTCTTCTCATTCCCTTATTTTTGGGTCTTGAAATGACCATTTCTACATCCCTCCAATAGGTATGACCAAACTCTGACCATTTGTAACACTGTCTCCTAGCCTTTAAATCTATGAAAACTAAAATTTACCTTCTTAAAGTTGATATATTTATGTGAATCTAATTATTAGTTGATATACATCTATGGTATAGTCTATTATTCCTCTTGTATGTCCTTTGTTCTTCACCTTGTTATCAATAGGCTGAGTTTATATAGGTTATATGCCATGCTAACTTGCCTTATGTTAATGTATTATTATGGAAAATAGTTGGGTATGTCTAATATAAGGCCTCCTAGTTATCCCTTCAAGTCTTAGGCATGAATCTTGACCTCTATATGGAATATTATTATATGAAAATCTTGGTTTTAACGGTGTGTGAGATATTTTCGATCCATGTTGAGTCATAAAATGTTATCAAGAAGTTCTTATGGAGAGAAGAAAATTATTTGTGCATCACCTTTTTTAGTTATTAGGTTAAGTTGTGTATTTTTTTCTCATTTTTCCTTATAATTTAATAAGTTTAGTTATAGTTTTAGGTGATTCATCAAGGTATCCATCCATATTTGGAGGTTCACTCCAACCATAGGGGACCCATAGCCTTGAAGTGATTCCATTGTGTCAATTAAGTGAGGAGACTTAAAACACCTCCTCAAAGGGTGAAACTGAAAGTGACAAAAATGATATCACTAAAATCCTTGACACAATCTATAAAGACCATTGAATTGTCTTATTAGTTTATTATCTATATGTTATTCACCATATATTTAATCCTTATGATGATGTATAGCTAGATAGATATTATGTTTGGTTGGTTAAACTTGTTATCTCCTCACCTTAATACATTGCATCATTATTAGACTAACAAATATAATTTTTAGTGGTTTATTGGTAGTTATTTATATTAATTTATTATTCCTTAAACCAAGATAAAGGCATGCTAGTCTAGGAAGCAATCGTAAAATTTTATAGAGTTTCATGTGCCATTATGGATGTGGAAAATAACATCCCTTAATAAGGCATGGGATAGTGAATGGGAGTGGTTGGTAAATTCTAAGATGTTTATATGTAAAAGTATATCTCTCCATTTAGGGTAGTTTTGGATCATTTTTGGGAACCTTTTATGAAATCAAAGAGAATATACTAAGTAGAAGAAATAAAAAAGAGGAGGGGAATTGATTAGGAAGAGAGATTAAGAGAGACAATACTTTAGTCTACTAGAGGATAACACATAAATATCTTGGAATCAATAGGATGGCTTCTAAATTATTATTTATAATTTATTTCTTTGGATGAAATCAATTATATTTATATTGACTTGTTGTTCTATAAATAATAAAACTATGTGATTTATTTCATGTATTTTATTATCTTTACCATGGATGTGCATTTTTACCCATGCAATTCCTTCCAACTTCATATCCATGGAAATGTTTTTTATATCCTTGATGATTGGAATTTTTTAGCTTCTTGAAGAAATGTGTTATTTCTATAGTGATAATTATAAGTGACCTTATATGAGTAATATATTTCATGGTGGTAGATTATTAATCCATCTCATGCTAAGTATGGTGGGATATTTCTTAATCCTCTGAACAAGGTCATGGTGGCATAATGTTAATCCCTCCCATGTAGGGCACAATATAAGATTGTTTAACCCTCTCATGACTAAAACATGGAAGCAAATAAGTGAGGTATCCTTGTGCTATCTATTTTAACAATAATATTATGTTATGATGTGATTTATTGTTTGCTAGTTTGATTATGGACTATATAGCTTCATTTGCATGCTTGTATAATTTGCATTTGGTATTAGAAGTATCCATGGGTAATAATTAGGAATATGACTATAGTCTTATGCACAATCATTACCTATAATTATGGTACCCTTGATTTAAGTACCCATACTTACCTTTACCATGACGTAAACATTCTTAGAGCTAGGAGTCTTGAGCTCATGGGTGTCTAGAGTAATAACTTAATGATTGCAAAAGGTTAGGAGGTGATCCCATCTTTAAATAGCATACATTACAATAGAGTGGTTAAATAACATGGTTGAAGACTATTTATTCTTACATTATTAAATCAGGCCTAGAGTTGTGCCTCATACTTATGTAATAGACATATGAAATATCATGCATTGATAATGTTCATTACAACTAGTCTGCTTGTAATATACTATGAAATTTAGTATTTGTGTAATGATATACCATAGGGTTAAAACATATATTCTTTACCTATTGAATTCATTTTATAAATTGGGATGTATCTAATTGGTACATAATCCAAATGTAAATCCTTTGGAATGTATTCATTAATGAAATGGAACCTCCCTATGTCGTATGGATTTATCAATAAAATTATGTTGTGATTTACTTACTTAAATATTGTTATGATTAACATATTGGATTTTCAATATGTCATTTCCTATATTTTTTAATTATTTATATTGATGTATTAATCTAAATAATGTTTGTGTTGATCTTAGGTTAAATGACTATGTGATTGTTATTGAAAATTACAATATATGTTGACTGTATTATCTCAATATCGATGATATTCTAGTGAAATATATGTCTTTTGAAAGATTTATTTGATGATATGGTGGTATTTATGTATCCTTAAGTGTACAAAAATGGGCATGATAATTTGGTATTAGATCTTGGGTCATTAAACTAGAAGCTCTAGGTATTTGGTTTCTAAATTATGGTTTTATAGCTTCTACATGAGATATAAAAAACATATAATTATTAGTAGGATGAGGATAGGATGTCAGACGTATAATAATTATAGTCATATTAGTGATCATAGAGAGAGAGAGAGGGAGGGAGGGAGGGAGGGAGGGAGAGAGAGAGAGAGAGAGAGAGAGAGAGAGAGAGAGAGAGAGAGAGAGAGAGAGAGAGAGAGAGAGAGAGAGAGAGAGAGAGAGAGAGAGAGAGAGAGAGAGAGAGAGAGAGAGATCAAATTCCTTCATTTCAACATTTATAAAGTAATAAAGATGAGTTTCATTGCCAAGGTGAGCATTGTGAGAGGTAATAATTAGAGTACCCTTTTAAGCCTATACCTAGAGATCTAGTTAAGGAATTCATTAGAATTTATCTTCTTACTTTTAATCATAATCAAGAGAGATTTACACTGTAGGATTGGTTAACTAATATTTAAGTATGTTTTACACTTTATTAACATGATGGAAACATCAAGGATCAATTGATAACCCACCTATAAAGAGACATAATTAAGATGTGGTTGGAAGGAGAGGAACAAAAGATCCATTTGACAATTACTTTCCTCACTTAGGAATTTTTTAATGAGCATTTTAGAGCATGTTTATAATAAGGTAGATGAGTTTCATTATTTATGATAGGGTAATGACATAGTATAATAATATGAGTGTCATTTTCTTGACTTGATTATATATGTATAAGGATACATAGATGAGATTGTCAATGTAAACAGGTTCATTAGAGGCTTGAATTTGGAGTTGTTTAGTGCATTACACATTCTATCTCCCATAACCTTAGTAATTTTATTATAAAATGCCTAGTTGGCCTAGGATTTTTAGGTAAATACTAAGGATGCTTGAGAGATATTTTAGGGTATTATGTAATTATAGCATGAATTTAGTTCATAAAGTACACAAGTTTTACCTAGGGGAGGTCAAAGGTAAACATAATAAAATTCCATATCCCCTCAATAATAATAGTAATAGGATAGTAACCATTCTAGTCATCTCCATGATAGTCACCAGTATGAAATATACTTCTAGGAGTGAAGTAATTTTAGACCTCAAGAATGCCAGTAAAATAGACCTACCCAGACTCAACATTCATTATAAGAGAGACCATTAGGGTTGACAATATCAATTGGTCTAAGATTAACTAGAATCCCCTCATGTTCAAACCAACATAGAGGTGTTTGTTTTAAAGTTCAATTCCATGGTCACTTTTCACAAGATTTTACTCTAGGATCATTAGTTTTTAATAGGTAAAAGGCTATGATGTCAAAGAAAATAGTGGGTAATTTGTGTCAAGGATTTAGGATCTATGTAGTGGTGAATGACCACCAAATCAATCACTAGGCAATGGTAATTGAGATCACATGTATGTTTGATGTAGTTTCTATCATAATATTATATAAATATAGATATTAAAAATCATTTAATTCTCCTTTTATCATGGATTATTTTAGGTTGGTGGATATTAAGTAGTTGGATAGTTAGGTAGTAAAGTTGGCCATGGGGGTGAGAATGTATGTTAGCTCCTTGGTGGATAGTTATCTTCTAGACCTTAATATCTTTTATACCATGGCATATTTGTGTGTTATACCCATAGGCACCTATATATTTGTCTTGGGAATGGATTTATGTATGGATCATAAAACTAATTTGGATTAATATGGAAAGGTTATCAAGTGTGTTTTTGACCACTAGACTCTTAGGGTGATATTTGGGGTCAAGATGTCTATTTCCTTTCACATAAATTCCATAACTCAACTCAATCATATCATACATAAAGGTTATAAGATTTTTTATATCATGTTGAGTGACAGGTTATAGGAGTCAAAGAAGGATTCTATAGATGACCATCCTATTCATTATGATTTCCCTTATGTGTTTATATATTTATTTCCTAGTATACCCCCTATGAAAAATATTGGCTTCCATATTAACATTGTACCACAAGATGAACCCATCTCAAAATCACCATATCAGATGAATGCAAAAAATTTGTATGAGCTCAAGATGGAACTCAAGTAACTTTTAGATATGTGATTAATTTATCCAAGTGTGTCCCTATGTGGAACACTATTCATATTCATAATGAAGAAGGAATATCCCTTGATTAATGTGTTTATTATCACCAGTTAAATGAATTAAATATTAATAATTCTTATCCCTTTCTTGGGATTTATGACTTATTTTATCAAATACAAGGATTGAATGTTTTTAAAAATTTATACATGAAATTTAGATACCATTATTTACATATTATAGAGGTAAATATTCATAAAAATATGTATCAAGCATGATCTAGGCATTGTGAGTTTATAATTATACTATTTGTTTTGACTAATGCCCCAATAGTTTTCATGATCCTCATGAGTATAGTGTTTCTCACTTAGATAATTTATTTTTGATATTTCCTAATGACATCTTGATATATTCACAAAAAGAGGAAGATCATGAAGACCACTCAATACAAGTCCTATATGTTTTGTGTTAGAATCAATTATTTGGTAACTTGCAGAAGTGTGACTTTTCACAATCAGAGGTGCAATATATTAGGCACATCATCTTAGGGGAATGAATTTTAGTAGAAACCTTTAATTTTAATTCCATTATGTTATTTCCTTAACACACAAATGTTGCATAATTTCACAGCTTCATGTGTTTGTAAGGCTATTATCGACATTTTGTGGAGAATAATTCTCATATTGTGAATTCCATTACTTCACTTCATAGGAATAGAAATAAGTTTTTATGTTCAAAAAATTTTAAGGAATAATTTTAGTTGGAAAAGAAATGAATCACTAGTGATCCTATTTTAGATGTAACTAATCCTATGGGGGAGTTCTTCATTTTCACTAATGCATCAAATTCAAGTTTAGGATCTATACTCATGCAAGATGGCAAATTCATAGGATATGAGTCTTACAAACCTAAAGAGGATAATTTGAAATATACCAAACATGATTTGGAATTTTTATACGTAATTCATGTTTATCAAATATGGTGGAACTTCTTGATTATTCATTATGTTTTTATAAAAATAGACCACTTGGGTTTAAAACAACTATTCAATAATCCCAACCTTAATTCCCATCAAAGGCATTAAATGGAACTATTGTGATAATATGATTTCAAGATTATGTATATCAAAGGGAAGGAAAATTTTGTTGGTGATGACTTGGGTATGAATCATCACGAGTTATCGTTAATGATATTATGTAATGACTTCCAAAGTTATTTTAGATCAACTACCTAAGGACAACCTCTACAAGGAAGTGTGACAAGTGTTGGATTCTAGTTTGAATCTAAGAAGAAAATGGGAAGGATATTATCTTGAGATAAATGAAATTTTATGCCATAAAAGGTGCATATATATACATATAGTGGGTGGATTATATGAACTAATTTTGTCTTAGTCACATAGTGATCCTTACCAAGCATACCCTAGGCTTAATAGGACACATGTAGAGTTAAGGAAAATTTATCATTAGATTGGTTTAAGGTATGATATTTTTTATATTTCAACTAATTTATTTGAATACTTTAGGTTTAAGGCCAAGCATCAACATTTGAAAGGATTATTATGTCCTTATGAGATCCTAAAATACAAATAGTATATTATATCTATGGATTTCATTCAAGGTTTTCCTGGGGTTCACTTTAAGCAGCCATGATGGAAAACCCCTAGGTTTTCTTAGGTGAATTATATTTTTAAACTTGGTGAATCTAAGTTTGATGATGAGGGGGAAAATTACCATGTTTGTTTTCCTCATAACTACTTGACTGGCAAAAACATTCACCTAGGATGATAGTGTACTCAATATTGTGCAAATTTATACTATCATACAATATTATTATATCAGGTGGCACTATGTTATTGTGTGACAACATCTACCATGTGACTTGATTCCATCACTTTATAATATGGTTCTGGGTAGTGCCATGTTATTACATGGTACCAGTCTATATGTGAGACTTGATGCTATCACATGAAAATATGGTGTTGGGTGATGATATGATATTAGGTGACACCATGCTATCGATAAAAAATATGGTACCAAGTGGTATCATGGTGTTTCTAGTAGCATCCTATCACATGATGCCATGCTAGCACCTGACACTATGTTGTTAGGTGATAACATGGTGCTTGGAAGTATCATGGTGTTAGGTGGTAGAATGATTTTAGGTATCAACATGGTGCTAGGTGATATCATGATGTCAAGTAGTAGTGCCCTACCCCATAAAATCATGTTACTAGGTAGAAACATGGTGCCATAGAACATATTGCTACTAGATGACACTATGACACCATACAACCTACCTCTATCAAGAGATAATATGTCCTCATCTCTCATCAATCAGAATAACTAGTTGCTTTGGTTCCCCTTATGTCTTATAAATACCCCCATAGTTCCCCTATTTTCACACTTTGTTCTACAGTTTTTCTCATCCTCCCTTCTCTTTTTAGCCTTGACCTACTACAAATTTAAAGTCTAGAACAAAATTTTAATGGCTTTGAGATCCATGAAAATTGAAATAGGGGTGATCTAAAACTTGATTTTAAAGAATATATTATGTCCAAACTTCTTAATAATGTTAGAGCAACTAGAATCCTATGTGGATTGGATAGATCAATGTGAACTCAGAGGCCTTATGTAGATGCCTCAATAGGACATGGCAATCAATAATATTTTACTACAATCTATGGTTGCCTATTATAACTATAATGAGACCTATTTTTATGTCTAGTTTAATAATAAATCAATATCTTTTGGCACCTCTCCATTGGATATCCATAATCTAACAAGCCTTCCACATTATAATGCAAGCCTTATTAGTACTAAGGTTATCTTATCTAATGTCGACAAAAATTACTTAGAGTTGGTATATACAATGACAATAAACCCATCTAGTAAGTGTTAGATTTATTAAGGATAATAACATTTTTTAATTATTCCTCAAACATTTATTATAATTAGTTTGATTTCCTAATTGCAATAGCATGTTTTCTATTTTCATTAGAGATAATTGAAACTAAAGCGGAATCCTAGTTGAAAAAATTGCTAATCCATTTCTCAAATCTATTGTGCATTTATTCCAAGCCATAATTGTTTTGTATGGAAGACCATCAGACATTCTATTCTAGGATATTTACTACATTCTTCATTCTCTATCAAGTGTTATATGGGACTGGTGCATGGTTATATCTAGTAGGATTAGGGATTATTTAAATTTTGGATTTTTGAAGGACACTTACACCATTTCATCCTCCAAATATATTATATCCTTGTATTTTGAGGACTTATATGATATATAGAATACTATAATTCCCACTACCCTCAATAAAAAAATGAAAGCTAATGCTTTGTCTATCAAATAATAGGAGGTAATTTTATTTTTCCTCATAGGTTCCTCTTTTTATTTATACATATTTAAAATTTTAACATTTATTTATCATGAGTTGTTACATGTAAGAGTGCATGTATATGCCATAAGAAAATAGGTGGCATCCAATGTTTGGCATGCTTCAAAGGGCTCTAGTGATACCCACTCCACATAGTCTTTGTTTAATTAATTTTGAGTTTCCAAACATCAAAGAAGTGATTCTATTTCATCTTTGCTTCTAGGTTCCCCCAAATTTCCTTTCATGTTTGTTTCTTGTCTTATTTAATGGGAAAAAATATTTTTCATATTAATTTTTAATTTCTTAATTTTTACAATTGAGTCTTGAATTATTTTCAAAGTATTCTTCTATACAACATGATCATTTTTTTGCACTTTACAATTTTCTTTTTTAATTGAAGTTTCCTAGAATTGGGTAATTTATTAACTATATAATTTACTCATTTTTAGGTGAAACCACCAATGTCTCTCTCACAAAGATAATAATATGGGAAGAACCAACTCCCATAAGGACAATAAGAGTAGAAGAGCCAACTCTTTCAAGGACAATGAGACTAGAAGAGGTAGTCACCCTAACAGGTAATAACAAATTTGATTTGAACTTGTATTATTTTCTATTTTTGAATTTACTAGTTTTGAATTATTTTTTGTTTTGTAGTCGATCCAACATCTGTGAGGAGACCAAGAAGTCTGCTACCACCTCCAACACCCATCCATACTCAAATAAGAAGAAAGAACATCTCCATCCCTACATAGAGCAGAAGAACCTTGAAAATTTTTAATTTCCTAAATTTCTCTGTTGGTGGTGTTTCTAGTGCACAAGGTCTTACATGTTTGCATCAAATTGATATGGATGAAGTGTCTTTTGGGATCAAAATTAGGGCCCTATATAATGGTAGATTCAATCCACATGATTTTATTCAAGTTACTAATGTGGCTATATAACTTCCTTCTATAGCTACCTCTTCCTTAGTTACCCCATCCCACAATGATAATTTAAACATCTTGATCTTTTAGTCACTAATTTTTCATTAGAAAATATAGTTGCAAAAAATTCACTTGCTAATCTTAGGGATGGTACTATTTATGAATTTAATGATTTAAAATAATGGGAGATAATGGAAATATCATCTTTTAATTAAATCAATGCCCGTTATCACAACCACTCCCAAAGAGTTAATTTGTTTTCACTTGCTCAAAATGAACACTCAAATATTAATGCTTTATTCTATCAAGCTCAATGTGGATTAATTTTTGTTTACAATGTTTACAATGATAGGTTTTTAGGGATTATGATAAACAAGTTCAAAAATTTAAATGGAGAAGCCTAGACCTATTTCAATAAATGGGATTGAGATATAAACCTTATTACCATTGCATAAGAAACGAATGAAAAAGATGAGGTAAGTTTTCATTATCTATAATCTATAGTTTAGCTATTAAAGTTTATATGTTCTTGAGTCTTATATATTATTTGTTTATTTTAGTAAAACTATGAAAATTTAAACAAAGTGGCATAGATTATTAATGTGGATTTGAAAAATTCCCACAAAATTATTAGTTCAGTGATTCAATTAAAGGAAAAGCTTGTTCTATTATATAAATAGAACAACACTTTGAAGAAAATAATTAAAGAGAATGGGATGGATTCAAGCATTTTATTGAAGAAAAAAATAGATTCAGATACAACTATTCTTTTAGATGGTGTTGCAAGAAATGAGGAGAGGGAAAATATTAAAAATATCTATTCTATTGTAGAGGATCCTGAGAAGGAAGAAGTGATAATGGAGGACACATTGGCAGGTCAAGACAATCGGGTTTCTATGAATCATAATAGAAATCAACATGTGGGTGGATAATCTATCCCAAAAAAATGTTAATTTGTTTCAAACACTTTATAATGTTAAAAATGATATTTTATATGATTTAAAACTTTTTAAATCATGTTTATTTCAAAAACACTTGTTTTATTAAATAGATGTTATAATGTGAATGATATTTTATAGTCTTTACAAATACTCTAGGTATACAATTTTAATATTTAAAATATTTAAAATTTAGTGTGGTCAAATTTGTATATTCTATGGATATAAAGTAGAATAAATATTATGTGGAAATTGTTCTAGTATTTTTATTTGAAAAAGTGTTGGTTGAATGCATTTTTTAAATAATCATCAATCTAAACTATAGTGGAGGCAATCTTAGCAAATTTAACTATTGATAGTGTTTATAGTTATAATGTTATCCAATAAAAATATAACGTATATAGGATATGTGGATATTGTGGTAGAATTTGGAAATATGTGATCACCAATTATAGGAAAAATATTTCATATATAATTGTGTAATTGTTTTAATGTAAATGTGCAATATAATAATATTGGTGTGATTAATATATTTTTAAATCTTTTAGTTCAACACTTATGCATGTATTAAATATGTGTATAGGCTCTCCAAATTACTATATTTTATAGTTGTTCTGAATACTATGGCTATACAATTTTAATATTTTAAATATTTAAAATGTACTATGGTCAAGTTTATATATTCTATGGAGATAAAGTAGAGTAAATATTCTATGGATTTATATTATTCTAGTAATAAATATAAATTTAAACTATAGTGGAGTCAATGTTAGTAAGCTTAACTACTGATATAATTTATAGTTATAATGTTATGTAATAACAATATAACATATATAGGATATGTAGAGATTATAATGGTTCTAATGTAAATGTCCAATAGAATAATAAAATATTTGTCTATCTTTTGCTTCAACACTTATTCATGTATTAAATCTATGTATAGGCTCTCCAAATTACTATTATAGAAAATAAAGATAATGAAATCAACAAATCTTAATAATTAGAGATTTAATGCCATGAGAACTAGTTCCCTATAATGAACCGTTCATGTCTACACATAACACTTATATGCTAAAAAGAATGCTATAATGAAATGCTATATATAATGTTAATTAAAATTATGATTGCTTATTAATGAATGAATTACATTACAAAGTTATATAATTACTATTTCAAATATACAAAATCATAATAGGAAAAATAAAATGTTTAATTCTAGTGTATTAAATAAGATTCATAATTGTAACATGCAGGAAATAGATTATTGAATTTAATCTATTTGAAGATGAAATAATATGAAATATTTTAGAAAAAAATAATTTCCATACTTATAAAAATAAAATTCAAGTAGATTTAAACTCGGAAGATGATAAAATATGAAATATTAAAGAAATAGATTACAAAATTATGGTAGGTTTACAAATTTACATGCAAAAAATAGATTATAGAATTTAATTTATTTAAAGATGACAAAAATTGAAATAATTCATAAAATAGTAGTTATTATACTTATCAAACTTGAATTTAGTCAACTAAAATAGTCTTCAAGAAAATTTATCATCATAAGTATGATTTGCATCTACTATACCAGTACCGTATTAACTCTTGGTATTCACATCCATTGTATTGGTAGTTGTATTAGTCATGACTCATATTTTAACAAGAGAACTCCATGTTGCCAACTACTCTATCATAAGGAAACTTTTCCATATAATAATGTAAAAAATATAGTCTCAAAAAAGTCTCTATATTTCTATCCAATATGTTTTTAAGTTTTGCCTTCACGAAGGATAATGCACTAAACACTCACTCATCTTCCATAGAACCCAAAATAATTTTTTGAAATAGTTCATATAATGTGAAATATTCACTAATACTTTCATTTAAGACACCACTTTGATAAATTTTTTTCTATAGATGTGTAATGGCATCATTTTTTGTTGGGTCACTTAAACACTAAAATTTATCCATCATTGTAATCCCAAATTATCTTGATCAAGAAGTCAGTGATTGTTGATTTAAAATACCATTAATTTGAATTCCATTCACATCTATAGATTTACAAAAATTCATAAAAACTATACACATGTATTTGTGAAATAATATGTTGATCTATTCTTGACTATAAACACTGTTCCAAAAAATGGGATTCATAACTCCAATGCCCTCCAACAACTCATCCTTTTGAAAATTTTCTCTGATCTCAATGAATAAACATTGTGATATTTTTCTTAATTTAATTTGTGTTTTAGATAAAATAATATCATATATTACACATGTCATAGGTACATCTCCAAGATTAGCTCCCATAACTTCAAGTCTTCTAGAGTATGTGTTAATTGGGATCTCAATGTTGTTTACCAAGAGACAAAGATGATCATGTATATTGAATTTAAAATAACTCTCTAGATTTTAAAAATCTATAAAAAATTTACAGGTTATAAAAACAAGTCAATGAAATCTTTCATTCAATGTGTATAATATATTTAAACATTAACATACATGTTTTCTTAAATGTAAGAAGCCAAAGATATAGATAAATCTCTCTTGGGAATGTTTCATTAAATAATTTATTTGCTTTATCATTGGAAAAATACCAAATAATATGAGTAACATTTAAAGATCTACTAAATGACATAGCAATTTTTTTTCTTTGTCAACTTCCCTATGATATTTATACATGAATTCTTTCAAATATGGATATTCCTCAAAAAAATTTCATACAAGTTCATACATGGAAATCCATTTGGTTTCAACATCTTTTAGTAGTTTTTTTCCATCTATCACCATAATTGTAATTTTTTGGAACTCCATAAATAATTTTGGGTTGTTTGACATGTAAGCATGCAAGTCATGAATAAGCTCTTCCATTTTTTCAACATTACTAAATGTGATAACAATTTTAGATGCAAGATTCATCCTATGAGCCATGCTATGAATTGGAATAATAAATTGTGAAACTATTGTTTGAAGGAAAACACAAAGATCACTTTTATGCCCTTGCATTACTAATGTACCATCAACACCAACACATATTAGCTTCATAATTATGGCATAATCATCAATTTGAGCTCTCTCTTAAATTAGATATAACCAATTTATGAAGGTCTTTTGTATTCCAATGTTCTACCATTTTATGGATAGTTAAAAGATGATATTGCCTTGAATAGTTTTCCAAAAGTATACACATGCAGGCAAACCCATGTTGTGTTATCACTTTTAGTGACCTCATCGATGGATAGTGAGATAAATAGTGATCTCTTAAAACTTTCTTTAAAATCTTCCTTCTTAAAAATGGCTACACATTTTTCCATTTCCTAAGCACTATTATCTGACCAATGTGATTATGGAATATCTAGAAACCCATTATGTTGAAATAAAATTTTGTAATCTAGAAAATTACAAATGGGTCAACCCTTTTTTAAAATTTGGAAAATACTAGAGAACTATACATATTTTGCCTTAAAATTAAACTTCATAACTTTTCCAAACTATGCTTTGATGGTTCCCCCTTTCTTAACAAGATGCATTTGTCATTTATGATTATTTTCGTATTCATGTGTATATCTTACATACATGCATTCTTCTCCATTTTTCCTTATATGTGTTTTAGTTATCTATTTATCTTGATGTTTCATGGATATATATATTTTCCCATAATGTTTCTCAATTATGTCCAATTGAAGTTACATTTTGTGTTCTTTTCTAAGTTTCCAACTACAAAATGTACATATGCATTCTATTGGAGGCTCATTATCATTTTTCAGTTCTACAAGTTCTATAAATGGATATTTTTCAGCCCAGTGAACTTGAAAATACATTTCTATTGTCCATGTAATTATATTCCACCATCAAAATTTTTGAGTGAAATTTTAAGCAAAATTTGGTGTCTAAAGAAAACTATAATTTTCTTATGGAGTGCTTAGAGGATTATCCTCTAGGGGTGGCATGTCATCAATAAAACCTTTGCTTGGTGAAAATTTATCAGGATTAATTTTTTATAATGAAATAGTGTCATTATCCATGTTGATTTTTACATTGAAAGGGTTTTACAATTATTCTACATTAAAAAAAAAATTAATTGAAATTTTTTAAAAATTTCAAAATTACCTTTATATACCATGAATGTTGTTTACATAGTCTTATTTCCTAGGTTTTTGAAATAAGATAGTCTATTCAATTATCTTGGTATTTTATATGGTGCTTTACCCTTATCATTACCTCTTGATGTCATAATATCTAAGGTAGGATGATGATGAGTGACATAATTCTACTAAGTGGTCATAGTGGTTTTGGTAGATGTTATTTTGTTGTTAGATAATTTAGCACTACTAGGTTTTAGTATAATACTAGGCCATTCTATTGTCATGTGACACAAAGCTGTTGGTGGCTAGGCTACTGTCATGCATCATAGTGATACCATATGGTAGGTTATTACTATGTGACATAGTGATACTAGGTGTTAGGTTGTGATAATGTGGAATAGTCTTCTTGAACATCATATTTCAATAACATAGAATAGTGTTATTTGGAATTAGGTTTCCATTATGTAACATAATACTACTAGGTGTCAAATTGCCATCATGTGGAATAGCACTACCAGGCATCATACTACCATCATGCAGAATAGTGATACTAGGCATCATATGTCCATCATGTGACATAGTGCTACCAAGCATCAAATTTATTTTGGGTGGTGTATTGTTTTTGGGTAGTTTAGTTGCTACTAAAAGCAGTCAGGAGGTGCAGTCCAACCTTAAGTCTCAAGATTTTTGAAATATGGTAAATACACATAGTTTGGTGGTAAGTTGGTGACCTCTAGTAACATATATATATGTGTGTGTGTGTGTGTGTGTGTGTGTGTGTGTGTGTGTGGTGAATTGAATGGATAACCCCATATTTATTGTAAATCATTAGTGATCCAACACCTTAAAAAATACAATCCTAAAATTTTAGGTGAATTGGCCCTAAAATCACCAAATTCAAATTCCCCAAATTAGAATATTCATGAATTAACAAATAGACACCACTAAAATTTATCTTGGGTTTTCCTACCTTGTCATATCATCATGATGTTATCATGCTCACTATGGATATAATGAATAAAGTAACTACTTTATCTTATAAATAATACTTATAATGCCACATATCTAGAAAGAGTCTTCTAGGATTACATCATCCAATTGCATTGTATTACCCATAAGATAATCTCGGATAGAGATACAATTAACACTTCATGGTTTTGACATATTTACATAAGGCATTAGGCATGCAACTTGATTTCATTAATTCTTACCATCTTGAGACAAATAAATAGATTAATAGAGTCAATCAAGTTTTTAAGTACATCTTTTGCATGTATGTTATGGATTGATAATCTTGTTGTGAGAATTACTTTTACTTTGTTGAATTTTCTTACAAAAATAGTAATCATAGTTTAATCAATATTGAATTATTCTAGGTATTATATAGTACAACTTGTAAAATGACCCTAAAATGGGATCAACTTGAGGAAAGAGTTGTGATTGACCATGATATGTTATTATATATGGAACAATAGGTAGTTAAGATTTAACAACACCTTGATATTGTCATGGACTAACAAAACAAGTGTGTTGATGTAAAGAGGATTTTTTGACATTTCAATGTTGTTGACAATGTATTACTTTGAGTGAGACCAAAAAAAAGTGTTATCCATCATGGAAAAGGTTTGAATTTATCACCTCATTTTATAGGGCCATTCAAAATCTTGGTGACCATTGGCCTAGTATCTTACTAACTACCATTACCACTCAACATATCTCATGTTCATGATATATTTCATGTCTCAAATTTTCACTTGTATATACCTAAAACTACCCATGTATTACATTATATGTCCTTGTAGGTTAACACCAATGGAACTGTAGTTTTGGAATCCATGAGAATTTTATCACACATGGTATAAGCCCTTCAAGGAAAATACCTAGACTAGGATAAGGACTAGTGGGACAAATATGATGAATCAACAGCTACTTGGGAAGATACAACACCATTGATGTTTTAATACCCTCACCTATTTTAGTTAATTCCTAGAGAATGTCTATATAATGAGATAGAGTTGTAAGATAGTATTCAACTTTGATAATCAATATTTGTGACATTATTTTTATTCATACATTGATTATAAATTTATTTTTTTAGTCATGTCCAGTTGAGGCATGCAAGGATTTTATGGATAATTATCATGTGTTCATACCATAAGGAAGACGTTTTGTTAATTATTTCATAATTTATTACATATGAAACTATCATACTTGATTTGCTTTATATAATGTTTTAATATGAAATCCAATTATGTCCAAATGTTATGTTAATTAAATGATATGTTAATCAAATGATATGTTAATCATTGCTCATAATCATGTAAATTAGTAAATTCAAGTTTATGATGCTATGTGGATCTATCTACATGAATGCTTATATTCATTAACATTTTGGTTGTTTATAATTTATTTATTATCCTTGTTTCTTTAAATTATATAGATTTGGCTATTAGGCTAGAGGAATTTGATGTGAGGATCGAGTGTGTAGAAATAACAACAAATGATGGAATGAGACTATGCAAATAATGGTTATATTAATAGTACACTTGACACAAACTATAATTTCCCTTGAAATATCCTATTTATTGATTGTCTATATGTTATTTTCCCTTTTTTTCATCCATATAATGACCTATAGTTGGTAAAATATTATATTTGGTTGATGAAGCTTGTTGTATCCTCTCCTTAAGATATTTGAGCCTAAATAGACTAACATATAAAATGTCTAGTGGTTAATTAGAATATATTTCTATTAATTACTTACATATTGAACCAATAAAAAGTTGAGTTAGTCTAAGAATAAATTTTAAAAGTTTATAGAGATGCCTATGTAATTATCAACATGGAAAATAACATCCCTTAATGAGAAATGGGTTGGTGAATTGGAATGGTTTGCAAATTCAAAGATGTCTATATATAGATTCAAGCTATCCATTTTATGAGACTTTTGGATACTTTTAGGGAAAAATTTTCCAAATTGAAGAGAATAGACTGAGTAGAGGAGAGAAAGAGGAAGAAGGCCATTGAATAGGAAGAATTGGTTAAAAGATATGAGCCTTTAGTATAATAGAGGATAACACCCAGAGGAATTGGATTCAATAGGTTGGATTCTAAATACTTATTTATAATCTATTTATCTAGATGAAATTAGTTATATCTACATTTAATTGTTATTCTATGATGAATAAGATCTATTGGTTTATTATATGTATTTTTTTATCTTGACCATGAATGTGCATTGGCCACCATGTAGTTATTTCCCCCTTGAGGGAAATTGTGATGTTTACTATTTATTTTTTGACTAAAATGTTTTAGCATATCGAGGAAATGCGTTATAGCTATATTGATGATATGAAGAGACCTTCTATGAAGAATATATTCCATGGTGATATATTGTTAAGCCCTCCCATTTTGGGCATGGTGATAGATTTATTAACCCTCCCATGAATGTCATGGTGGCATAATGTTAAGCCCTCTCATGTGGGGCATTGTGGTAAATTTTTTACCATCATATGACTACTAGATGGAAGCATCTGAGTGAGGTATCCTCATAATATCAATTTTAATATCAATCTTGTGTTATGATGTGATTTTATGCTTATTGTTTATATTTATGAAATCATTAGCTTCATTTGAATTCTCATTTAAGTTTTTTTCTGATTTATGTTTGGGAATAGGAGTATCCTTGGGTAAGAATTTAGAATAAGACTGCAGGTTTTTACGTGGTCACTCTATGGTATTATGACACCCTTTTTTAGGTACCCATACTTGATTTTCCCATTATATAAATATGCTCAGAGATGGGAGTCTCAAGCTCAGAGAAGCCTATCGAAATAGATTATCAATGGAAAAAGGTTGGGAGGTGAGCCCACCTTCAAATGTACTACAATTATAGTGGAGTAAATGAGACATATGGTTGAAGACTAGTTTTTATTCAATTATTAAATTAGACATAGAGTTGTGGCTCATGCATTCATAATGTTCATTGCAGCCTGTTTGCTTGTTATAATCATGTGAATGTTAGTTTTTTGTGTAATGATCTAGCTATGGGTGATAAGTATTGTTATTTACCTATTAAAACCATTTTATAAACTAGGATGTATTCAAATGGTATATACTCTAAATATATATCCTTTAGAATGGATGTTTTAATGAAAGGGAAGCTCCTTATGCCACATTGGCACATGGATTTATTTATTCAATTATTAAATCAGACATAGAGTTGTGGCTCATGCATTCATAATGTTCATTACAGCGTGTTTGCTTGTTATAATCATGTGAATGTTAGTTTTTTGTGTAATGATCTAGTTATGGGTGATAAGTATTGTTATTTACCTATTAAAACCATTTTATAAACTAGGATGTATCCAACTGGTATATACTCTAAATATAGATCCTTTAGAATGGATGTTTTAATGAAAGGGAAGCTCCTTATGCCACATTGGCACATGGATTTATTAATAAAAATAAAGTGTGATTTACTAGATTAGATATTATTATGATCAGCCTATTAGATATGAATTGTTTCCATTATTATATTATATTGTGATCTATCTTAATGGAATAATCCCAACAATTTTTGGGTGGAACTTAAACAAAATGATTATGTGATTACTATTGAAAATAACAATATCGCTTGACTATATGATCTGAACATTGATAATATTCTTGTAAAATATATGTCTTGTGGAAGATTTCATTTATTGAATATTTGTTGTAGGCCATCTGCTATAGACTTTTTTTGTTTCAAAACAATCTAATATAAAATAAAACTATAATAGAGTTGGGCTCTATAGCTATATAGTTAGTAATGCAATGTAAACTTTGATGTTTTATAGTAGACATCCTTGCAAGGAATAAGTTAATGAAAGAAGAGGGTTATAAATACCAACATTGGATTATGTGATTATAAATTTTAGTGTATTTATTGTTTACTCTCTTATCTTTAGTTTTACATAATGTTTAAGTGTCAATGATAGAAGTATTATCTTATAATGAATAAACCAATCAGCTATATACTTAGGTAGCTCTTTAAGATATGTTTTGTTAGGTTGATCTTACCTTGAAGTTATTTTTTTCAATAAACTAAAGGAAATATTACTTTAATGTTGATAAATTAATTTGAACCTTAATTCCTCATTGTTATTTATATCATTTTATGTGAACATTGGCCCTATATAGTTTAGTTGAGTCTTTCTAAGGGATGCAGACTTAGTTTTAGATGTGATAATGGTAGTATTTTACTAATAGGTGTATTTATCCTTGTCTTAGCCTATCCACATTCATCAAGTCAATTTATATGTTTTTCTTCATTTTTATCTTAATCAATTTTTTATATCAATTTATTCTTTGCATTTATTCTTGTCATAGACATTTATTGGTTTGGAATTTTTAGTTAATTTTTTCCTTAAATAATTTTGACTTAGCCAAATTTTTATTTTGAAAGTTGGATAAATGATTCCACATGGAATAATTATGGTGGTCTAGGTAGTCATTAGGGAATATAATCCCCTAATGCCTCTTGGGTTCCTATGAGACCAACAAGTGGAAATATCTCCAAGACTCAGAACCTTAAGGGGGTTTCATCAGCTTGAGGGACTTAGAGTCCCATGAAGTTGTTAGGTGGTATAATTCCAAGGAATTATAATTTTAGTGGGTTATGAGGCCCCAAAGGACCCCTAAATGACCCCCTGGGCTTGAGGACCCATGATGATTATGGCATCATCCCAATACATAAAAGATCTAAGGGTTTATATCTTTGAGTTAGACCTAAACCCCTTAATGCCTCTAGAAGCATGATAACCCAACATGATTCCAATTGGTAGCATCTTAGTACTTGAAATATTATAGGGATTAGACTTTGGAGTTGAACCTATAGGGTTATGAACTTGCCATGTGGCATGACCATGGTCTATGGTGGGCTTAGGAATGAATCAAACTGAAAGGGCCCATGTGGTACCTAATTGTGTTAGTGATGGATTGAGAATAACTAATAGATAACTTATAATTTGATGTAATAACCATAAACTTATGATAGGCAATACAATTATTTAAGATTCATAGTTGAACTTATAGACTCTTCAATCTTTTGTCTATTAGTACATGTCTAGTAATTATTTCCTTATTAATGGATGAGAGAAATATATATATATATATATATATATATGCCTATTATTTTAGGGTTTGGTTGCATGCAACATGTTAGTAGTCATGTCTATTTATGTGTAAAAAATGGGTATAATACAACACCCCAAATATTTCCAAACTATGTCGATATTATGAATTGCATCGTGCAACAATATTCATATGGGAAAGGCAACTAAAAATATCTAACACCTCAAATATTTCTGAAATTTGTCCTCATACATACATACATATACATATATACACACACACACACACAGATATATATATATATATATATATATATATATATATATATATATATATATATATATATATATATATATATATATATTTATATACATCTATATATATATACATATATATATACACATTTATATATACATACATACATATATATATAGATATATATACATACATATATATACATATATATATATACACATGCATATATATATATATATATATATATATATATATATATATAATACCTATGATTCTATGGCATGGTTGAATTTAAGATGGTAGTAGTCATGTCTATTTAAGTGTAAAAAATGGGCATAATACAACACCCCAAATATTTCTAAAATTTATCCTCATATTGTGAATTGCGTAGCTCAATTCCATTTGTATGGGAAACCTAACTCAAAATATACAATACCCCAAAAAATTCTCAAATTTATCCCAATCATTGTGAATTTAATACACAATGACATCATTATGGGAAACCTTAGTCAAAATATTTAACAACCCAAATATTTCCAAAATTTATTCCAGTGTTGTGAATTGTGTCATGTAATGACATTGGTATAGGAAAATGTATGCACAAAAATAACACACACTAAACTATGCACTTGACTCTGAAAGGCCTGGCTGAGGTATTTGATACAATGGAAGGGCTAGGGGTTTGGTTGATTTTTTAGTAGAATTATATTTTTGATAAGTGGTTACAATGGGTTCTCATTATGGAACCATAAAACCTCGATACCATATCAATACTCATTAATACTATAAATTTGTGCATAAATATATATGTAAGTCCTTTTAGTCTCTAGAATCAAAATAAATACAAGCTCTTGGTAAATACTAGGATTGGGGAAATGATGGACATTAGGTTGGAAAAATCATGGGAAAGGTCTAATCTATTGCATTGAATCTATGTATTCAATGTCACACACTAAATATGAGTTATATAAGATGAGAATACACACAAGGAGGAGAAGGAGATGTAAATGATAGGTTAGGATTGGATGTTATTATATTTATATATTTCTCTTTAGGGGATGATAATTATAGGTGGATTGGGAATGTATTCTTCTTATTATAATGCATATAAGCATTCTATGATAAGATGAGGAATATGGGTAGATATAAATGCCTCATGTCTTAACTTTATGTTAGTGTCAGAATATGTAGGAATGGTGGTACTAAGTTCTCTAACTCTAGGGAATAGAATGTGTTGTTCAAGACTTGGTATCTTGGGAATGTTCATCTAAAGGAGACTAGGTAGAATCAAAGGAAAGGAATATGAACTTATTTAGGTAATGGATTGTAAGCTATGCATGATGGAATTTTGAGGCAAGGATTTGTATGTGATGCTTACATATATGTGTAAGTATTATGTGGAATGTGGTTCCTTGTATAGGTTTTCAAGGATTTGATATGGCTTATGTGTGTTATTAAGGGTTTTGACATTATTTTTGTTAAGTTTTTTATTATTTTGGGGATTTTTTTGGTTCTGTAGAAGTGATTTTTTGTAATAAATTAAATACTAAAATAAAAGGAATATAAAATTTCAATGTAGATGCAATAAAAACTCTTTTTCCTATCTTTTTCCAAGGTTTATAATTCATGTAAAGAAGAAGAGAAGGAAACTATGTTCTTGTGCAAGAGTTTGATTTTTCCTATTTATATTTGTATGCAAGATATATGATAATAATTTTATTTATTTTCATTATTTTATATGATATGAACTAAAAGTACAAATTTAATATACATATGTAGTCAATGTGATAAGAAATATTATTCAAAATAGAAGGACAAAAATAATATCTTTGGATTTTATTTATTCACAAGTAGACCTAGACTAGCTTTTCAACTTCTTTAATTTGCTACAAAGAAACTTTTTAAATAAATTGTTAATATGGAAGTAAGAGATGCAAGTTATAATTTTATATTTTAAAATTATAAATCAGCAAAACCTTTTACTCTCCAAAACAAATGAAATCAATAATATACTACCCTTGAATACGCACCTACACTTGTCTATGGTTTTATGATTGCCAAGATGACTTATTGTGGTGTAAAAACTTTTTTATATCTTAGAAAGAAAAGTTTTTATTGACTAGAAATACCCTAAATATTTACTAAGATATTTTATATATTGATTGATAAAATGTATTTCTAACTAGAAGGAAACTAATATAATTAAATGCAAACATAAATCAAAGATAACTCTCATATTTTTATAGCAAAGATAAATAAAGAGGAACATATATCTTTCACTATCAAATTTACTCTTTTTTTGAATATTAAAACTAATGTATCATAACAACAAACTATACTAATTTAATTTAATATAGAAAATAAATACTAGAAATTATGAGAAATCCAACCTAATATGGGAATAAATTAGCTGAAGTTCGTGTGATTTATTGATAAGGGAATCCTTAGTATGTTAGGATTTTATGATTTTGTGTAAATTATATAAAATATATTGAAAGAGGATGCACAAGTTATGGAATAAGGTGGGAAATAAGGAGACACAACCACAAATACAAAGTAGTTGAACTAAGGATAGTTAATGTCTTAGCTTGAAAAGTCTAACTTATATTTTCCAAGAACACTTATTTAATTGTAGCTATGTAGTTGACTCAAAAATAATAAAGGCTAAATCTTTAGGCAACTATAAAAAGGCTATGGTTACAAAATATTCATAATAAAAAATTCTAATGGCATTTTTTAGATCTAAAATAAGGACAATATTTTACTTCTTATAGTAAGAATTGGGAGTTTGCATGGATAATTTCAACTAACTCCAACATGGAGTTCAACATATGAGGAAATAAATAGGACCAAAAATAGAAGAGGGAGTGAGCTGGGACTTATTGAAGGTGAACATAAGGTGGTAAAATTAAGAAATATGTTGCTAGTTATGTAAAACACATCAAAATGGAGTGACACAAAGATGTTTGAACTGTTATAGAACCATCACTTTATGAAGGGGAAATTATGGAACCATTTCTTAAGATGAGAAAAAGAACCACTATAAATTATGTTAATTCAATGATTTCAATACAAAACCACCACCGTTTTATGAAAACTATCTCCTAAGTTACATAATCATTACAATAATTATTTGAAATAAGGGGTGGTTTCATAACAAAATAGTTTGGTTTCATCACCTAGAGAGGTGGTTATTTAATGCATTATCTATTTATAAAACAAGGTTAAAGTGAAATTATCTATGAAATTCTAAACCAAGTTGATCAAAAGGGGTCAATGGAGGAACATGAAGGTTTAGGGAGGGGAGAGTTGCCTGTGGAGAGAAAAATTACATCATCATTGGATTTGTATCAAAAATTTCACACCATGCAATTTATGGGTGCATATACGTTTACCCCTTAGGATTGTGCCTTGTCATGAGTTAGAAAGGCATATTATTCAGAAAGGTATATTAAAAATAAATAAGAGGTTAGGATTACTTACATTACCCAAATGATAGAGTGAAGACAATCAAGACTTTGTGTAACCTATAGATAAAATATGAGATTCAAGTTTCATTTTAAAGGAAAGTGGAAAATGGATTATTTAATTTAAACATGGAAATAATATGTAACATATATGTAGGGAATATCATACTACGTATACCATCCTATCAAGGGATTGAACTTCATGCTAAGTCATGTGTACCTATAAAACAATAAATAATGATACAAAGAATATTAAAACTTGTTAAAATGTTAGAGATAAAAAAATGGTATTTGAGAGATATAAGAAAAATGAATTATGCATGCAATAAAAATCATTTAAGAAAAATAAACTACAAAAATTAGAAAACATTTGAATTAAAATGGCTAGTTTGGGGCCTAATACATTCAAAAACATCCCAAAAATAATTTATTTGTGTTATTTACCTTGAGATTTATTTGTAGTTATACATTTTTGGTTAACATTTTTAGCCCATAAGTAGTAAACATAATTTTAATGATGAGGGGATGGTGAACACAATAGTGGGAGGAGATGTCAGGCATGATCAAGGTGAAATTTTTCAGTTTTAACCCAAATTTAAAAATTTGATCAAAACTTAGTTAAAATACAATGAAATGTGAACTTTTTTTATTTGTGGTAATTCCTTGGGGGTGGGTATATATTAGGTATTTGTTAAATTTTATTAGTTTTGGGTGAATTTGATTGGGTTTTGGGTTGTTTTGGGGGACACATGAATGACAAATAGAAATACCACTCATGTTACCAAAACCCCGCCTTTGTAAGGTGAAAATTACATAACCACCATGGTGGTAGTAAAACTTCCATATTGAATCTATTATGTCACTACCTTAGGGTAGTTAAGAAACTACCTATGGAAATTAAGTTGTTGATTTAGGGTGGTTCCATACCCACCACCTATAAACTGGGGTAATTATAGGTAGTAGAAAAGTGTGTATAATTTTATTTGTTTGGAAGAAGAGTTGAGATTTTAGATAATTTAGGATTTTATCTTTTATTTTAGGGGGATTACATTAGATATATTAGATCCTAATATTAGGAGTGGCTCCCTTGATTACTAGCGATTTTGATTTTTAGTGAGTTGACCTTACTTGATTTATTAGGGATACTTTGTATAGCATGGGCATGGATCACCCCACCTCTAGTTGATTATTATTTGAAATTTATACCTATTTATAAATTAAACAAAATACCTTATTATTCCCCAAAGCCCTAGGAGATTTGATTATCACTCTTATGGACATGTATCAGTTCATAATCCTTCCTACAACTAGTTGATTAGTGTCTATTTGGCATGCTAACAGAATCATGTAGCCATTAGTTGGTAATATAGTTTTAGATATTCTAATGAGACCAATGTGGGTGTGATGTTTGAAATGAGACTTTTTCAATTGAGATATTATTGATCCCAAATTTGAGGAAGGACATCATTAGCATCCTTGCCTCTTGATTGGTGGAAGACAAGGGCATAAATAGGCTCTTGTAAAATTGGTTATCGATCATGTGACACATGAAAGAGAGAACATTATGCATGGAGTTATTATATGTTAGTGCATATCTATAAATACTTATACTATGTGTCTCATATGGGATCATTTTGCATTATCCATTTGATCATTATCATGGTTTGGGTCTATAATAGGATTATCCCCTATCAAAAGTGGGTGTTGATTAGGGCACCAAGGGATATCATATGTACTATATGGAGTGATGTGGCTCCCTTTAGTGATTTAACCTATTTTATGATGATGTTTAAAATAATATATTTTATTGATCTTCCCTATGAGGATATGGTTAGTCAATGGTAAAATGATGTGGTTTATCTTGTGATAATCATTAGAACCACTTAGGTTTGGTATATGTTATTATAGATTTAGGTGTACCCTATGGATTGGGTGCCATATTAGTTTGTTATTAACTACATGAAAAACCTCCATATCTATAGATTCATATATAGGGGTATTCATGGGGTGGGATCTAAGATATTTAGTTTATTAGTATGCCACTCATTCATGATAGGGGTGCCTGCCACCCTACCAATCTGATAGGTAGTTAGAGGAGAACAGGTTGGAGTCAAATAGTAGAACTAAATGCCCCATAAACCACCACCACCACTAAAGGGACTTGCACAATAGTATAAACTAGTGGATGGATATGGTGATTTCTATGTGCATGTTTAGGTAGAGGAGGGACTCAAAATTGATGATGATGAGGCCACAAAGGATGATTCTTATCTAATGTTAAATGAGGGAGATCGAAGTAAAATATTTATTTATTTTATTCATGATTTAAAGTCACATTTTGATTCCCTTCTAGATAATTATCTTAGCTTACATGTATATGATTTTATTTTATGTCAGCTAGATATGAGTGATGTTTACTCTATGATTATAGATATTATGGGTAGATGGATATGGATTATTAAGGATACCATAATTAATTTGTTTTATTTTATATTATCTAAAATGAGCATAACTATTGGTATACACTAAGATTCTTTTAAGTATCAAGCTCCATATAAATGTATTTACCCCATCATACCATTATTCAGTGACATTAACAGAGTTTAGGTTAGAGAAAAATAATCTATTATCCAGGGTGAGGAGAGAGGAGGTGATATTAGATACCATGGTGGGTATGGGATGTAGTATAGTCTCTAGTGACAAGACATGGGAGTCACCTTTGCAGATAAGTACTAGAAGGGGATGCCACTAGATATATATCCCTAGGAAATCTTCTACTTCATTACCCTATTATAAAATTAGGATAGGTTCCTAAGACTTGTTTAAATATGTTTTCTTCTATATATTTATATATATGTTGATTCTTTTTAAGTTGTCTTGAAACATATTCACCCTATATAGAGGTACTTCTATTAGACTTTTTTTTTTAAATTTGATAGTTTACATGATATATATGGGTGTTTTTTATGTACCTCTCAGTAATTTTCCATTATTTTTTATGTCATGTAACTTTAATGTTTATATCAATTTCATAGTTCATGTGATCTAGATGACTAGACATGTGATGATGTTTGTGTATGTGTATCTCTTTATTTTTGATATATTGATATGATAAGTGTTTATGTGGAAATAGAATGTATATAGATGATGTAATGTAATGGATGTATTTTATGTGACTATATTTGTGCTAATATTTTTATTAGGTGATTACTTGATTGCTTCATTCAAAAACATGAATTTCAATGTGTAGCAAGGAATGTAGGGGAAAATGGGATAAATGTGAGATGATAAATAATGAAAATCATATATTAAAATTTAATAGGAAAAATGAATATGACCCAATCCTTAATATCAAATGGAAATATGTACTTACTAATAAACTTATAAACACTAACTTTATTGGATTAATCTAGAGATAATTAACCTTGATAGAATCAGTTCATAGGAAAATATTACCTTCTTTAAATGTAGACATGTATCTGAGCATTTTAAATAATTTTTTTTAGACACTTTTTCTAATTTGACATTGATTTTGAAATTATATTTAATTATATTTGTGATCACTTATACCTGCTCTTATGTCCCCAGGAAGACACATGGTCTTATCACCAAAGGCTAGATATAGGCGAGTAAGGGCATCACTCCCGAATGCCAACCCCACACAACTAGTAAGATGCAAGGGCTAAACTCCAAGGTTTGAAAAAGGTTGAGTTATGTATAATTTTTTATTTTATATTTACATAATATTTTTATTTTCATACAAGTGTCTACTTTTCTATTTGTAAAGCCTTTAAACCTAAATCTTGGCCCCATATAACCAATAAGATGTAAGGGATCATCACAAAGGACCAAGATGGGTCAATAAAGTCACCTTATGTTATTCATGATATTATTTTATTTTTAAAAGTCATCTTAAAGGGGGATTCTATAATGCACAAGCTTATAGACTCCATTATAGGTTAACATTATTCTAAGCTGTGTAATAAGATATAGGGAAAGGGATGTAATCTACTTGTAAGAATTATGAAAAAGACCAATGTGACATGTTGATTTTGATAATGCATATTATGGGGTGATAAGTTAATGTGATCATGAGGTAATATTATATGATATATTTAGAGGGTTTATATATTTTATAAACTAACCAACTAAATAATCATGAAATAATGTCTCTACTATGTCAATGAACATGTAACATATTTAAATACAATGTATGTGAGACTAGGGTGATATTTTAGAAATATATACATACATACATACATATATATATATTAGATGAAAATATTTCATATAATCACTAAACTATTTTCCTTTTAGATTTCATATTAAATATTCTTCATGGTTAAAATATTTCATCACTAGGTAGGGGCCTAACTAGTTGGGTCTAAATTTCTAACCCACTCCTTTATTTTCTTGATTCGACTATCAAGACTTAGTACGAGGTATCCAACATGGATTAGGAGTTTTTGGGAATTTTTTTGGAACTTGTAATACTATTGGTTAATCATAAATAGCTCCATATTCCTAACTAAAACATCTAACTATGTGCAGATAAGTACCTCTAAGAACTCAAACACCCATTTGCCATGAGTTTGCCCTAGTCTAGGAAACATAATAAGATATTAGTGTAGCATATGGAAGTAGTGTTTAGACATTATATATATATATATATATATATATATATATATATATATATATATATATATATATATATATATATATATATATAACCCTCTAAATTCAACCCCAAGTGCTTTCATGATAACCCATTAAGATGCATTTCTAGATTTATTTCTTCTATGAGAGAGGAAGGGTACTTGAATTTGAAAATGTTTAGGTAGTTATGAGAATAAATGGTGACTAGAATTATGGTATGACCCTTTCCTATAAACATGGTAATATTCAAGGAAATACTAATGTCTTGGGTAAGTGTCTTAAAATTGATGGGGAAACTTGTTCATTAGATATCTTATGGATTAGAAACTCCATCCTATCTAAGATTGTGAAATTGAATTTTAGTATCATCAAGTGTGGAAAAAATGTGAAGATGAGGTAGCCATAGATTTGGGAAGATGTTAATTTCCATAAACATTAATTGTATTAAAATTAGATCAAATTCATTGGTGAACTTATAGACTATCATCTTATACAATTGAAATTACTTAGCTTTGGTCTAATAGACTTCAAAAACTTGGTTTGAAACTAGATATGAGTCTCCTTAAGTCCATAAGTTTGGAATTAATAGGTGTTTGATAATGATCATACTAATAAATATGTAATTTTAAATAGACCCATTTTTTCTACACTTGAATTCTAATTTTAATCCAAAAGGCACAACATTAACTTCAAGAGAAATGAGAATGACTCTTACCCCAACACCAAGATGACACTTGGATCCATTGTATTGGAGGACCCAATCATCATTCATAGAAGGTGGGTAATCATCAATTAAGGTTCCTTGGTCCTCTAAAATTTTGACCATATTAATATTAAAAAATTTAGGTAACCCCTTTGGGATCCCTAGTTTCAAATCCTTAGAAGATAATGAGTATGTCTCCTATGTGGGGTAAATAAAATGGATTTTGGAGGCATGGGTGGATGAGTCTCATGTTACAAATAAAAAAAGGGAAGAATATTTGGGAGTTTAAAAGGTTATTTTATATTTTTTGTGCCAAGGTAGGTAGTATATTTCAAAAACATGAAATATTAGTTGTCTATCTTTTTCTTTAGGGTTTAAAGTATGCAAGCATAGTTAGGGTTTTATTTAGGTTAAAGAGTATGCTAGTGTAATTAGGATCCTACCTTAGAGGATGAGGCACTATATCATAGTTGTAAATCTCAAAATATTATATTAATGACATTAATAAAACTATTTTTCCTATCATTATGTGTGTGAAGGCTTGTAGGAACCTAGTGAGCAACCTTTTGGGGTCTTCCTCTATTTTGGTAAGAAAAAGAATTTTTTCATCAAGAATCCACAGTTAGTCATGATTTTTAAATATGATTTATATCTTACTTATATTAATGATATGAATATCATCCCTAAGTATTTGTATGGATTGGTGAGGAGGAATGATCTAACTGACCATTGGTGGAATTTGAACATGATGAGGAATCAAACCAAATGTAGGTTGATGGAGGAAGACTATCATATCTCATAAGAGTCACCTATATGGATTAGGGACCCTAAATAAATGGTACATATCTATCCTAGGTTGATCAACCAAAATAATCTAAAGTGGTTAAAAATTGAAAAGAGTGGAGCGTAGATTATAATTTACTTTTTTATGGTTGGATTTTACCTGGATTCAATGATGACTCTTTAGATGGTTATTGCATAGAGGAGCTTCCTTATTTTCAGACACCTCTACCATGAAAAGTTATGGTATATTGGCTAACCTATATTGGGTTTATTTAGGCCTTGAGATATCATAGGTTCATTCTCCTCATAGATCAAATTGGAGGATTAGGGGAGTGTATTTTTCTAAGAGATTGATGATTTTAGGAGTACACATGGTGGAAATTATCATGCCAATGACTAGTTCTGAGTCAAAGGTATTTTCAATTATGGTTATGACCTTTTCTTTCCATTTATTATTTAATAATATCTAATTTATTTATACCCCTTTCTTTAGTATTACCAATTTAGTCTTTAAGGATCTAGTAATATCAACCAACTATGGGGGATTCCTTACCCCATTTGAAGGCAAGTGGAAATTGATGTGTAACCTAGGTTTTATTTGAATGGTATCTTGTAATATATTTAAGGGTTTAGGATTAATTTATTCTATAAAAACCTTTCCCAAGTGTAATAAATATTTTTTTTAGAACAAGGTGAATGGAAAATATCTCATTCAGTGTATACAACATCTTTTGAAGATCATGTTGTAATTGATGTTCTTATTTATGACATAGAACTCCATATATACCATCTTGGGATCCAAGATAATTTATAATATTATAATCCCTATTTAAGTGTTTTTGAGACCATCATATATTTTTAGAGTGTTTCACATCCTAGAAAAATTACTTTCCCCATAACCATATTTTGTAAGAATGAAAAGGGAATGATGCTAAAATCCACTCCATCAATAATTGACATTTACACATATTCTAAACCCATACTTATCAAAATAAGTGGGATATCCCCTTATTTCCATTTTATATTTAGGAGAAGGCTTCATAAATTGATTAAGTAACCAACATCCTATGATTCTTAACAAGGTGGTAAAATATCCAAATCAATGTGGTTAATCTAAGATTGAGGAGGAAGGGTGACATTAGACAAATTTCCTAGTCCTATGGTGTTGACTAAGGATGACCAATGAGAAGGAGAGTTCTTGAGAAAGTCTAGGAATGAATTTTGGGATAATATTTTGATTAGGTATTCAGTCATAGTTCCCCATGGATTTTGGAATTGACTCTAATTCCAAGATGTTTGAGGGGTGGAGATCCACAACATGATACTCCATAGTGGGAGTAACATTATTTTATTCCCTCTTAGACTTCCAATTCTAATACTCCTATCATATTGGTTTAACTTTACACTCCTAATTGAGGAGATACATTAGGTTTTATACCTCCCAATGAAAGTCATGACATCACGAGTGTATTTCACAATAAGTTGGATATGTTAAATGGGATGACCATATGGGTTACCCTAATATTTAATTTGAGTAACATGTGTTTGTTGGATGGGGAAAGGGTTATGATAGATTGTAGGTTCTGGTTATATGGATTAACAAAAGTATTTGAGGAGGTTTGGGTGTTTTTATTCATGTTTCTTAGGAACATGTCCATGAGAATTTACCTTTGTCCTCAAGGATTATTTGTATTACTTTTTTATATTATATATAACCTTGAGTGTCATAACCCATGATGATATGATTTGAGGAGTTTTTGGTGTTTATATTGGTGTTTCCTAGGAACATGTCCATGAATGTTTGCCTTTGGTCCCCTGGGAGTCTTTGTATGAATTTTTTATATTCCCTATAGCTCTTAATGTCATGACCCATGACTTTATGAAAGTGAAAATAAATTTTTGGATCATAATCCCTAGGTCTCATGTTTTATATTTGCTACTGAAACCCTTGTTGGTTTTTCTATTGATTTTAGTTTTATATTTGTAACTAGGAGTATTGTCCATTTTTTTAGTATTCAATTTTGTAATGATCTTGATATTGCATATTATGATGTGGTAGTATGTTCAAATAACTAAACATGAATGGTAGGATGGGGATTTTGGTTCCTAAACACCAAATTTTTAGGGTTTTGGTGTTATTTTTAAGTTGATATTTATTGTTATTTACAAGTTTTTTCTTCTTATTTTTATTGATAATACCATGGGTGGTAACATTCCTATTGTGGTTTAAGATTTTGGGGCCTTGGTTATTTGCATTGTTTGGTCTTGCTTTTATAAATTCTAAACTTTTTTACTAGGGGTGATGATGTCCACATTGGTTCTATAGGTCTAATGACCAATATTAATTCCCACCTATTCAATATGTAGGGTGCCCTTGAGGGATTATTTATATGATTAATATAGGTGTTTTTGGACATCTTTCCTCATTTCCTAGTTAAGGGACTAGAGGAAAATATCACATAACTCTAATTTATCCATGTTAGGTGAAATTTTGGAGGAGTATAAGACCTACAACCATATTATGGTAAAATGGGAAATTAACTAATTTTATTCATGTTTGATATGTAATAATTCATGTATGAAAATCTTTATAAAAAATTTCATGTCAAAGTCTTTGATGAACTTAGCCATAACTTCAAAGAAATAATGTATAAATCCCTATGGGAAGCATTAGTACCAAGTTAGTGTTATCACATCAAGATTAATTGGAAATATATTTATTGAAACCCTATACCAAGGCATTAGTTACTATTTTAGATTATAATTTCACACATGAGAGTGTTCTTTAGGATCTCTCACTCCTAGATACAAAATGGGAAAAAACCTAAGATGTGGTTATATTGTGATGGGGTTGAACCTCTAAAGAAGGTTGATTCTTCTTGGTAGTTCTCATAAGATATTCATTATGATTGTAAAAAGGATATAATGGTTCCAAGGTATAATTATCATAAGATATTCATTATGATTGTAAAAAGGATATAGTGGCTCCAAGGTATGAGTAAAAAACATAAACAATGTGATGCACCAAACATAAGGACACTCCAAATTGTATAAAACTAACACTAAGGTAATTAAAAGATAACCCTCACTCACACAATCTCCCTAAATAATCATTTTACATAAATATTTCTAAAATTAAGACCACTAAGGAAGATATGAAGCATGGAAGAGTATAAAACTCACACTATACCTTCACTAATGACTAAAAAGGCACAAGTTTAGAACTACAACAATGGTGAAATACCTACAAAAAGGCAATAAATATGGACAATTACCAAGGAAAGACACCCTTCCATAAAGAAATCATACACAAACTAACTATAACAATTTATGCAATCAATAGATAAGAAAAATATGATGTCTCATTATTTCAAAGGCCATTTAAAAAAAAACTAAAAGGGTTTTTCCTTGTTAAAATGAGAGTATCCTTTACAAATGGGGAAGAAATGGGAGATATAGGAGAAAAGGGAAGAGAGAGGAGAAGAAATCTCTTAAAATTAAATAAATGTCCCTTAACCACCATACAAAGAGTCTAAAAAATATTTTTATTAATTAATCACTAATACTCTCTCATCAAATTAACCTCCAATGGTCAAAAGGGTCTTCAAGTCTTCTCATTGGCCTAAAAAGGCACTAGATGACAAAAAACTTTGAGAAAGATGATATCACACTCCACTATCTTTGAGAAAAGTATTAAAATAATTAAAACCTCTTTAAGTTCTCCAAATTTCAGCTCCAACCTCCAAAATATCCCACTTTCACTTCTACACCCCATTCCACTTAACTTCTAGAAGGACTTAGCATGATGGTTAGTGATCTTGGCACTTTATGATTACAAAAAACCTTGAAGGTTAAGTTTGAGTGTTTGATTTTTGATGATATAATTTTTTTATCAACTCAAAATTTCACCTAAAACCTTAAAATACTCAATAAAACCTATAATTCTCTTGAAATCCATTGATGGAGGTCTCCAACCTTGAGCCACCTTCAACTAGTTATGTAAGAACCTACTCCCAAGGCTATTTATAACCATGAGGGTCACTGGGAGACCTGTATAAAACTTTTATAAATCCATAAAATTACTATGAGGGAGAAAATTAAGTTTTATATCACCTTCAAAACCTTCAACAATGGTGGAAAACTCCATTAAACCTATAACCATTCATAAATTATAAAAAAAATGGTTTTTGACACGTAAACTCAACAAACCACCTTATTAACCTATGAGAATGGATCCATGTTTCATATAATGGTTATATATGTCTCATTATTCTTCTTCCACACATTTACACCTTTTATCTCTTTAAAGACCTACAAAAATAGGCATTTTAAGGCCATTTTGGGCCTCCTATTCACCCGAACATGCCCAATTTTTATAAAAATAAATTAAATAGTATATTAAGAGAATAATATATATTTTATATGTTTTTTAAAAGTCATTCCATGTTATAACATGGATTTATGAGTTTACAAACCCAAAACTAGTCTAAAACGCTCTTTTGGTAGATCATACAGGTCTATCTTCTTAGTAATTGTTCATAAAATGTAGACATCCACTCAAAAATTTATTTTTATTAATATTTATCCCATATAACCCTTAAAAATTCCTTAAATTTTTTGGATCCCATGAAAAAGTTATGCAAATATACATATGTAGGAAGTTTGCTTATGGGGTTCTACATGCATTCTGGGCCTACCTAAAGTCTTAATGATCATTCATAAAACTCATGACCTGAACCAACGTAAATAAAAAATTAATTTTAGTTAAATATGGGTAATAAATAAATAATATAATCATTGATCCCAACTTGATATTTAGTAAAAGATATGAACATCTGAAGAGGGGGCTTAAACTAGGTGTCTTAGGCTTGAAAAGCTAAAAAATCTACTTTAGAGTAAAAATGAATTTTTCCTTATTCCCACCTGATTTTAACACCTAATTTATGTCCTAAAACATATCATAATACCTCAATAATGTGTTATCTTACATAGATAGATTTTTTTAGTGCCTCAATGTGATATAGGCCTTCTAAGCCTTAGGACTAGTTTATATGATTAAAACTAGGTTTTATGGATTGATGAACCTATAAGAGAGTATTATTGACTCAAAAAAATGGTTTAATATTAATTTTTATCCATTTATAATTCCTATTGATGCTGAAGTTTCACTTTTCTCTTCATGCATTTTTAGGATTGCTTGTGGGAATGGTTGCATCGATGCTTATTATAGCCCTCAAGGGCATGGTTTACATTTGAATTATAGTTTTATAAAATATTAATATATAATTATTATCATTTTATTAATCTTCCCAATCACTCATATGAGATTAAAATCCCTCCACCAAACTTGTAGACTTCAAAATGTCTCCTAGCTCCAATGGTGGCTACATATAGACATATGGGCGACTGTCACAAAACAATGGATAATTAAAATATAAATTATACCAAAATAATATGTAATAAATTTATAATAAATAATGAAAAATATATATACCAAGTTTCATACTTGGATCTTGCATATTAAGGTCTATAGATACTTTTTTTTCTCAAAATTAGCTTAAGTTGCTTGTCTTTTGACTATCAACAGACAAGGGTTGACTATGAAAAAATAGTGAGTATTTACCTATTATATTTTACTCATAGATATTATTGATAGGTATATAAAATAATTATGAACATCTCAACTAGTTTTCATTCTTTGATCATGCATATTAAGGCTTGTAGGTGATTTCTACTAAAACTTACTAGTAGGCTACCTAAATTCTCATGGAGAATACCTCAGGTCTGAGACAAAAAACACATTTTACCATTATTTTTAGTGATAAATATAAATAATATGGGTATATAATATGTCACAAGGACCTTATTTACCAAATTTTATGTCTTTAATCCTTGTGTGATTTCCCCAAATCTTCAAAACCCTTTAAAATTGCCTTTAAAATTTGACTATGTTTACACTTGTCTATATTTTCATGTCAAAAGACTATGATTTCATCTTTTACCTTATGATTGGTTATTAATAATTATTTATAGTATTTTATTTGGATATAAAATAAATTACTGAAATCATTTCAACCTCTTACCAGTTGTTTCTCATGCTATATATTCCACCAAAACACCATTTCTAATGTTAAGTTTTCAAAGCAATAGCCTATGCCAACACTATTTTCGGTGGTGATTTGAAATTTTTGGTATCAATTTCCTCATATTTTGTTTATTTTATATGTTATAATGGTTTTAAAACTTCCAATACACTTGAATCCTTCTTATCACCTACATTTTTGGTGTATTTGCTCTTCAAGGGTACTTTTAGGCTCTTTTGACTGCTAGTAGACATGTGGAGGATTGCGATAAAAAATGAGTAACTCCACTAATAATGTAATATTTATGATGTCATTAAAGGATTCAATAGGTCATAAGGAGTCTGTGTACTAATTTTGAGAGACTAATTCCATTTTTAGATGCTAAAGACTTCAAAAAATCTCAAAACTACTTTCCAATGTTGATAGTGTATTGTATCTTCATGAGCTATCATTGCTTACATGGTATTCATGAAGGGTTGGAGATTCCCATTTGATAATTTTATTCTAATGTATAACTCAAAATATTAACATTAAATATAAAGGTTTTGAGTTTCAATTTAGTGCAAATGATTGAATGAGTCAATGAAACTGACATTTAGATGGTTGTAGGTGTATGTTTTACACATGATGTTGATTGTAGATCATGTTTTTGTATCCATATTTATGGTATATTATCCTAATAATTTTTCATCACCATCATGAAACCTCCATTTAACCATTTAAATCCATCATTAATTGTGCTTATCTCATCTTCTTTCATTCTTTGGAGGGAGGCTTCTCTTCTTTTGAGAAGGTTGTTGGTGTGTATTTGAGAGACTATGAACTGACTAATTTTTGGGGTTAAAACTTATGGATTGATACAAAATTTAAACCATTTTAATAATATTAAAACATTTCATAAATCTATTTAAATCCAATAGCATAACAACATCCCACTGATAGTTTACTTGATGACTCAAGTTGCACACTTCAATAAACCCTACAACCCTACTATAGGTATACATTTGTATGGAAAAAAGGACAAAACTATGTTTGCATATATTATAGTTTTATATTTGGTTATAGTATTATAATTATTACCTTATAATAATTTATACCTTCATAATCACCATTCTATCTCACTAAAATAGACATTTCCTTCCTTATTCTTGAGTGTGCATCAACTCATGTTTATATAGATTGCAGCATAGATTCTAGGTATTGAACAAGAACATGGACCTCTTCTCATGGTGTTAAACTATATTACCTTTTTTAAATATATTTCATTGATTCAAAAATCCCTCAAACACCATTTATATTACTTATATTGTACCTTTGATCTCCCTCTTCCTTGTATGGATGTAGATGGATACTTTATGTTGATTATACAGACTATGAAAGGGTTTTAGACATGGAAAAAAATGTGAAATATTAATTTAATTATTATCACCTGACAATATAATAATTATTCAAGACCAAATACCTTGAAAGATATGGCAGTCTTTCTTTCTTTTGTATCTCCATGATCTCTTGACTATAGTTGTTTTTTACTATAAGTCTATCTAAAAATGCTTCATTAATGGTTCATATAGATGGAAGACCAATTAATTTATTTGTTTTCCATATATTCTATTGGATATAATTTTATCACAACTCCATCAATTCTATCCTCTTATCCAAACAAATTTAACCCTCATTCATTAGTCAGTCTACACAAGCTCTTTTCTTGGTTCAACATACCAAATCTCATTATAAGTTTCATGAGGAAAATATAACCACTTGGATGATATTTAATGATAATATTATACTTTTTCAAACTAATTTAATCCTTTTAATCTCATTCCACAATACATTTTCATTCTTCACCCTCCTTAGAGCCACCTGCCCCTTATAGCCCTTTTTTGAGGTTTTTCTTATTGTTTAAAGATTATGTGAGTGTTAATGAGGACCTAAGGAAATTTTACACCACCATATATCTCCTTACAACCCTCCAAAAAGTTTCAATGTCTGAATCCATGTTTAGAAGGTACTTCTTTTGTTAGCATGCCTCTAATTAGGCCTCTTAAGCCCTAACACACTTACCTAGGCCTCAAATATGTATTATACCATACAGTACCAAATAAAAAAACTATGATTATATTTACACATGATAAAATGGATGAGATTAAAAAAATTATAATTTTTCACTAGTTCAAACTTGAGATATAGGCTTTTTTGGCTAAAACCCCTAGCTAGGCTAAATGTGTAGGCCTATAGAGGCTGAGAGCCTTCAAAAAAATGAGTTTGAGGATGTTTCAAGGGAATAAATAACCATATCCATGTCTGTATTTAACCCATACATCTACTTCACAACAATTATTGGCCTTTTAAAGGAGATCTCACTACCTAATCTTTTGTCATCATTAAATTACTACTCTAGACACCCCAAGCTCAACACTTCCATTTCTGAGCAAGAATACATCACTTTTAGAGGAAATGGTCAATATTTAAGGAAGATTAACTTAAAAAATGTAATTATCATGTATAAAACTAAAGTCCTATTCTCTTATTCCAACCCAAGGAGACTCTTGGTCCCAAATAGAAACCAAAAAAACATTCAAATGATCATTTATCTGAAGTTGAGAATTCATAAATATTGATCATAGATGTAAATATTTCACATCATAATGAAAGCCTACCATTTTATTAGATAGAAGAGGATACCTTAGATAATTAATTTTTTCCAACAGTCATAGGAGGGTTAAGCAATATGCCACCATGCCCCACCTTAGAGGGCTTAATAATCTACCACCATGACATTCATATGAAGGAAAATCAATAAAACATCATGCCACCTAGAGGAGGGCTTGAAAATTTTCCCCAATGAAAGTATTACTCATATAAAACCATCACATGGAATCAAGGAAATATGGTGTCACTCAAGAAACAAGATCAAACACTCAAGTTAATCAAGGAGGAATACATCTCGAAGGCCCTCAACTAGGCAAAGAAATATATGGAATACAATGCAAAACCATGGCAAGGTAATCAAAAACATAGAAGAAACTAAGTGGTCATATTATAATTAAATCAAGAGATCAAATAAAGAATCAAAATGATTTCATTCAAATGAAATAAGTAGTAAATTGATTAAATAATAAGCCCATGTATTATCTTCTAGACCTTTTAGGTTATATCCTTGATTTGTCTAAGGCTTTAATCTCTTAAGTAGTTCTTCCTATTCACTACACTTACTTATATTTTTTATCCTCCTTAGTGTATTATATTATAATTGACATGAGGTCCTCTTTGAAAAATTCATAAAAGTAGAGAGATCAACTTATACATATCAATGTCCTAGAATCATCTAACCACCCTCTACTCACTATCCAATACCTCATTAAGGGAAGTTTGTTTCCATGTTTAATTAAGGTGGATGGTTTATATGTAGGATTAAATGGTTGATTATTAGACTCAATCATCTTTTATTACTTGATTTAAGGCTTAGAAAATCAATGGAAAGATATACCAACCACTCACTATACATTCTAAATGTTTATTTACTTAGGTTGTAGGTTTTAAGGTTAGGAGACAATAGGTTTCACCAACCAAACTTAAAATCTAGCAACTTAAGCAACACACTAATTTATAAAGAAGTCATGTATGTTATTTTAGATAATAAACTAATTAATACATGTTTCAAGAAGTTTTAAAGGATTGAGGTAAGGTTGTTTAATGATATAAATATGTTTGGTATAGTCTCTTTCTTTAATTGGCCCTTCCCTATTCTTTCACACTTGATGCACACATAAAAATCCTCTAACCTAATAAGTTAAGCTATATAATTTAATCAAAATAGGGACACTAAATTAATTATCAATAGTAACTAATTTTAATGAATATAATTATTCACATATAAAGAATGACATATCATCAACACATGAATTTATCAATTTAAAAGATTATTAGAAATGATCCAACATCATTTAATCAAAATAAAACATGGACAAAATTAGATTCCATAATTATAACTTATCACAAAGGAAATTTGAGAATTTTAATTTCATTAGTACATAATAAAAACATGATTGGTAATATGCCTTCCTTATGGTTCATAACACATGATAAGTCTCCATAAGATCATTACACACATCAACTATACATAACTAGAAACATAACTCCTGAATCTAAGTTAGAGTAACCAAAAATACCATAGTCATCAAATGTAAAGGTGAAAAATATGTAAAATAGGGACCTTATATAATGAAATGACATTGGTATGAGACACTTGACTCAATATATGCAACACCCAAAATGTTTCCAAAATTTGTCCTAATTTTGTAAATTTCACTGCATAATAACATTTATACAAGAAACTCTACTCAAAATATGAAACAAACAAATATTATCTAATTTTATCCCAATATTATGAATTATTCCATGTAATTAAATTATTACATGAAACCCAAATCAAAATATGCAACACCCCAAATATTTATGAAAGTTTTCCCAATATTACAAATTGTGTCATGAAATGACATTTGTATGGGAAACCTCACTCAAAATATGCAACACCCCAAATATCTCTAAATTTTATCCCATTGTTTTGAATTGCATCATAATACTATAATTGTATAGAAACCCCAACTAAAAATATACATATGAAATATCTATAAAATGTGTCATAGTGTTTTGAATTTCACCATGAAATGAGATTGGTATAGGAAAACCAACTCAAATATGTAATGCCCCAAATATTCCTAACATTATTACCCAAGTTAATAATTGTACTACATGATAAAACTGGTATTGGAAACTTGACTCAAAATATGAAACAACCTATATTTTTTCAAAATTCATCATAGTGTTAAAATTGTGCTACATTCATATGAGAACTTACACTAAAAATATTAAACACCCCAAATATTTGTAAAATTTATACTAGTGTTGTGAATTATGTGGCATAAAGATAGTTATTTAGAAAACCTAACTCAAAATATACAACACTACATATATTTATGAAATTTCTCCCAGTGTTCAAAATTATGTCATCTAATGGCATTGGTATCAGAAACCCTACTCAAAATATGGAACACCCCAAATATTTTCAAAAAATTGCCTAGTGTTCTAAATAAAAATATGAAATAATACAAATATTTATAAAATGTATTCTAGTGTTATGAACTTTTCTATGAAATTTTATTTGGATGGGAATTCTGGATTAAAATATTTAACACTCCAATTATTTATGTAATATGATTGGGTGTTGTGAATTATGTTAAGTAATGACAATTTTATCAGAAACCTAGATCAAAATATGTAATACCTCAAATATTTCTAACTTTTTTCCTATTGTTACAATTTTTTTATGTAATGACATTGGTATGGAAACTTAACTCCAAATATGTAACACCCAAAATATTTTTTAAATTTGTCCCAATTTTTTTTAAATTGAACTAAATAACAACATTGGTATGGAAACCCCAACTCAAAATATGAAACACACCCAATATTTTTAAAATTTGTCCTAGTTTTGAAAATTATGTTATGTAGTGACATTGGTATGATAAACCCAACTCAAAATATGCAACACCCCAATATTTTTTAGATTCATCTTGGTGTTGTGAATTACACTATGTAATAACATGCATATGGGTAACCCAAATCAAAATATAAAATTCCCAAAAGATGTTTTAAAAATTTCAAAATGTTAAAAATTACACCCCATAATGACATAAGTATAGGAAACCTAAATCAAAATATACAACACCCGAAATATTAATAATATATTCCTAGTTTTATTAATTATGATGTGTAATGACATTGGTATGGGAAACATGAATAAAAATATGAAAGACACCAAATAATTTTGAAATTATCCCAATGTTTTCTAATTGATCGAAAAAATGATATTTATAAGAAAAACTTGACTCAAAATATGAAACACCCTAAATATTTTTGGAATTTGTCTAAGTGTTATGACTTAAGTTATGTAGTGACATTAATATATGAAACACAAGTCAGAATATACACCACCCAACATATTTAAAAAACATTTATCAGTGTTATGAATTACATAACATAATGACATGGTGTGGGAAAATTGACTCAAAATATGCAACGCCCTAAATATTTTAAAAATATGTCCCCATGTTATAAATTCTATTGTGTAATGATACTAGTAAGGGAAATTGACTTGATATATGTAACACCACAAATAATTATAAATTTTATCCCATTTTTTTGGCATTACATCATTCAACTCCATTGGTATTAGAAACCCAACTCAAAACATACAACATCCTAATTCATTATGAAACTACCCTAGGGTTGAAAATTGTGTTACATAATGACATTGGTATAACAAACCCCATTCAAAATATGTAACACACAATATATTTCCCAAATTTATCAAAGTGTTGTAAATTGTGTCATGTGATGATATTGGTATATGAAACTTGACTCAATATATGTAACACCCCAAATAGTTTTGAAAATTTTCCCATTTTTTTAAATTTCACAGTGTAATGATGTTAGTTTGGGAAACCAAACTCAAAATGTCAAACACCCCAAATATTTATGAAATTTGTCATAGTATGGTGAATTTCATCACTCAAAGACATTTACAAGTGAAAATTGACGCAAGATATGTAATATCCAAAATATTTTTGAAATTTGTCTGAATTTTTTAAATTACAATGTGTAATGATAGTGGTATGGGAAACCTGAATGTAAATATGCAACACCCCAAATATTTCCAAAAAATTTCTTAGTGTTTATAATTTATTAACACAATGATAACGGTATCATAAACTTGATTATAAATTTTCAACACCACAAATATTTTGAAAAAATTTCATGGTTGTGAATTACAATGTGTAACGAAATTGGTACAAAAACTAGAGTCAAAATATGCAACACCCCAAATATTTCTAAAATTTTCTCAGTTTTGTGAATTATGTTACATAATTATATTGGTATTGGAAACCCAACTCAAAATATGAAACACCCCAAATATTTATTAAACTTATCCCAGTATTATAAATTATGATGCATAAAGACATTAGATTTGGGAAAACTGACTCAAAATATACAACACCCCAAATATTTCTAAAACTTGTGCTAGTTTTATGAATTATGTGATGCAATCACATTAGTAAAATAAACCCAACTAAAAATATACAACACCTAAAATATTTCCAAATTTTATTCCAAAGTTATGAATCACATTGTACAATGATAGTGATATGGGAAAAATAAATAAAAATATGAAACACCTCAAATATTTGAAACATTGTCCCAATGTTACAAATTGTACCACTCAACAACATTGGTATAGGAAACTTGATTCAAAATCAATTTTTGAATTATGTCATGCAATGACATTATTATGGGAAACTAGACTCAAAATGTCCAACACCACAAATATTTTGGAAATTTGTCATAGTGGTGAAAATTTTGTTATGTAATGACATTGGTACAAGAAACCCAACTCAAAATATATAACACATGAAATGTTTCAAACATTTTTACTAGTGTTGGAAATTACACTTCACAATGGCATTAGTACATGAAACCCAACTCAAGATATCAAACATCCAAATTATTTATAAAATTTGTCCCTATGTTATGAATTTATCCATGCAATGGCTTTGGTATAGGAAACATGACTCAGACTATGCAACACCTAAAATAGTTTTGAAACTTGTCTCAATGTTTTGAATTATGTTGTGCAACAATATTGGTACTAGAAACATGATTCCGAATATTCAACAAATCAAATATATCTAAAATTTGTCACATTGTTATGAATTTTCCATCCAATGACATTGATATGGGAAACCCAACTAAAAATATGTAACACCTAAAATATTTCTAAAATTTGTCCTATTGTTTTGAATTTCCCCATGAAACAATATTGGTATGGGAAACATTATTTAAAATATGCAACACTCCAAATATTACTATATTTTTTCCCAATGTTTCAAATTGAACTTTACAATGATAATGGTATGGGAAACCTTACTCAAAACATGAAACACCCTAAATATATATAAAATTTATACTATAATTGTGAATTGAACCACATTGGTATAATAAAATTGAATCAAAATATGTAACACCCCAAATATTTTTTAAATTTATCCTAGTGTTGTGAATTACACAACATGAAATTATCGTAGAAAACCCAAATTAAAATATTCAACACCCTAAAAAATTATGAAATTTGTCATAGTTTTGTAAATTACACTATGCAATGACATTGGTATAGGAAACCCAACTCCAAAAATGTAATAAAATAAATATTTATACAATTTTTCCTATTATTATGAATTATGTCATGCATCGACATTAGTACATGAAACCTAACTCAAAATATGTAACACCCCAAATTTTTCTTAAAATTTATCTATTTTATGAACCTCATTACATAATTACATTTATACATGAAACATGAATCAATATATGGAACACCCTCAATATTTCTAAACTATATAATAGTGTTTTGAATTTCACTATGCAACAATGATGGTATGGGAAACCCTACTCAAAATATGCAACACCACAAATATTTCTAAATTTTGTCCTAATGTTCCAATTTTCACCACATATTGACATTGTTATGGGAAACATGACTCAAAATATGTAATACCCCAAATACTCTTGAATGTTGAGCTAGTTATATAAATTATAAAAAGAAATTACAATGGTATGGGAAAACAAACTAAAAATATGCAACACTAAAAATGTTTTCAAAATTCACCCCATTATTGAAAATCACACCATGTAATGGCATTGGTTTAGGAAACCTAACTCAAAGTATGTAACTCCCCAAATATTTCCTAAATTTATTCTAGTTTTTTTATTATGCCATGTAATGGCATTTATATGGTAAAACTGACTCAAATTATGTAACAACCCAAATATATCTTAAATTTGTCCCAGTGTTTTGAATTGTGTCATACAACACCTTTGGTAATGGACACTTAAATCAAAATATTAAATACACCAAATCATTCCAATATTTATCCTAGTGTTGTGAATTACACTACATAAAGATATTGGTACAACAAACCAAACATAAAATTATAAAACACCATAACTATTTCAAAAATTTGTCTTAGTGTTGCAAATTACAATACACAACACCTTTGGTATGGGAAACCTGACTCAAAATATGCATTATTCCAAATATTTCAAATTTTTCCCCAAATGTTTTGAATTATTCCATGCAATTAAATTTGTATAACAAACATACCATAAAATGTGTACACCCCAAATATTTTTGAAATTTGTTTGAGTGTTTTGTATTATGTGGCACAATAACAATGGTAGAGAAAAATTAACTCAAAATATGCAACACACCAAACGTTTTTAAATTTTGTCCCAATATTATGAATTATGTAATGTAATGAAATTAGTGAAATAAACTTAAATAGAAATATTTAACACCCCAAATAATTTTAAAGTTTGTCCTAGTGATGCAAATTATTTCATGTAATGACATTTCTATAACAAACCTAATTCAAAATATTCAATATCCCAAATATTTATAAAAATTTTCCTAGTGTTAATAAATTCACCATGTAATGACATAAGTTTAAGAAAATTGAATCAATATATGGAACACACCAAAATAATTGAAATTTTTTCAAAATATTATAAATTATATTATGCAATGATATTGGTACAAGAAACCTGACTGAAAATATACAACACCCCAAATATTTCTAAAAATTTTACCATTCTTGAAAATTACAACACATAATGATATTATTGGGGGTAACCTGTCAAAAGATATATAACACCCCAAATATTTATAAAATTTTCCTAGTGTTGTGAGTTTCACTATGCAACAACATTACTATAGGAAACCTGAATCAAAATATGCAAGACCTTAAATATTTCAAAAATTTATCCTAGTGTTATGAATTATGTCACATAATGACATGGTACAAGAAACCTAAAGCAAAATATGCACTACCCCAAATATTTATTAATTTTTCCCTATGTTTCGAATTGTGATGTGTAATGACATTAGTACAATAAACTTGAATCAAAACATGTAATACCCAAAATATTTCCAATTGTTATGAATTGTACCATGAAATGAAATTATTAAGTGAAACATGACTCAAAATATGCAACACCCCAAATTTTTATGAAATTTCTCACAATATTATGAATTATACCATGTAATGACATTATTACAAGAAACCTTGATCATAATATGTAACACCCAAAATATTTAGAAAATTTACCACAATGTCATGAATTATGTTTTGCAATGACATTAATATAATAAACCTAATTAAAACTAAGTAACATCCCAATTATTTTTAAAATATGTCATAGTGTTGTGAATTATGTTACACATTGACATTTGTATGACAAACCCATGTCAAAATATTTAACACCCCAAATAATTCTTAAATTTGTCTTGGTGTTAAGAGTTTCACCATGTAATGACATTGGTATGGTAACCTGACTCAAAATATGCCACACCCTAAACAATTCTAAAAACATTCAAAGTGTTGCAAATTATATCCCATAGAAAATTTATATAACAAACCCCACTCAAAATATGTAACACACCAAATATTTAAAATAAAAATCATAGTATTAAAAATTATTCCTTGTAATGACATTGGTATGGGAAACATGAATCAAAATATGCAACACCCAAAATATTTATAAAATTTAGCCTAGTGTTGCAAATTTCATTGTGCAAAGACATTGGTATGGAAAACCCTACTAATAATATGTAACACCCCAAATGAATCTAAAATTTGTCCTAGTGTTATGAATTAAAATATGTATTGATATTTGTATGGGAAACCTAACTAAAAATATGAAACATCCCAAATATTTTCCTAGTGTTGAGAATTGCACCATACAATGACCTCGATATGGGAAATTTGACGTAAAATATGTAACAAACCAAATATTTTATAAATGTTTCCAAGTGTTTGAATTATGTAACTCAATGACATTAGTATGAGACTATTGAATTAAAATATGTAGTACCCCATATATTTCAAAATTTGGCCTAGTCTTGTGAATTATGCTATGCAACAACATCAGTATGTGAAACCCAACTCAAAATATGGAACACCCCAAATATTTCCAAAAGTTTTTTCAATGTTATGAATTTCATTATTTAATGACAATTATATGTTAAACTCAACTTAAAATATGTAAAACCATAAATGTTTCCAAAATTTGTCTCCAAGTGTTACAAATTGTACCATGCAATGACATTGGTATAGGAAACCTAAATCAAAATATGTAACATCCCAAACATTTCAAAAATTTATCTAAGTGTTGTGAATTATTTTATGTAATGACAATGGTATGGGTAACTTGATGAAAAATATGTAACAATCTCATTTTTTATAAAAAATTTCTTAGTATTACAAATTATGTCATGCAATAACATTGGTATGAGAAACCTAGTTCAAAATATACAACACCCAATTTTAAAAAAAATTGTCTTAGTGTTTTAAATTGTGTTATGCAAAAACTTAGTATGGGAAAATTGAATCAATATATGGAGCACAACATATAATTTTAAAAAAATTGTATTAATGTTAATTGTGTTGTGTAATGACATTGGTATGGGAAACTCAACATAAAAAATGCAAGACTTGTAATATTTTTGAAAATTTTCCTAATGTTTATAATTATATTGTATAATGACATTGATATGAGAAACTCGATTCAAAATATGAAACACCCCAAATATTTATAAATTTTGTCTTGATGTTACAAATTGTGCAACATAGTGATATTGGTATGAGAAACCTAACTCAAATTAAACAACACTACAAATATTATGAATTTCATCTTAGTGTTGAGAATTATGCCACATTGGTATAATAAACTCTAATCAAAATATAAAACACCATAAATATTTGTGAAATGTGTTTGATTATTGTGAATTATGTAACAAAATTACATTGGTATAGGAAACCCAACTCAAAATATGCAACACCCAAAATATTTATGAGATTTTTCTGAGTGTTTTAAATTACACCATATAATGACACTGGTATGGGACTCCCAACTACAAATATGCAATAGGATAAATATTTATTAAATTTTTCCAAGTGTTATGAATCTCATCATGCATAGACATTGGTGTGGTAATCCTAACTCAATATATACAACACCCCAAATATTTTCATAAAATGTCTTAGTGTTGTGACTTGCACTGTGAAATGACATTAGTATGGGAGACCCAGCTTAAAATATGTAACACCCAAAATATTTCCATAATATGTATTAATGTTTTAAATTAAACAACATAATAACATTGTATGGGAATTTTGACTCGACTATGAGACACCTAAATATTTTCTAAATTTGTTATACTATTGAAAATTTTACCATGCAACAAAATTGGTATTGAAAAACTAACATAAATTATGCAACACTATAAATATTATTGAAATTTATCCCAGTGTTGTGAATTTCATTGTGTAATGACATAAAAATGGGAAATCTAACTCAATATATGCAAGAACCAAAATATTTTAAAATTTTCTCTTAGTGTTGGTAATTACACTATGTAATGACAATGGTATGAGAAACCTAAATCAAAATACCAATACCCAAAATATTTTTGAAAAAATTCTAATAGTTGTGATTTGTGCCACATAATGACAAATTTTTGAAAAATGAATCAGAATATGCAATACAACATTTTTTTTAAATTTATCCCAATGTTGTAAATTATGACACACAACAACATTTATATGGGAAACCTAACCCCAAATATGCAACACCCCAAATATTTATAGAATTATTATTAGTGTTGAAAATTTCACCAATTTTAGGAATTTGGTAAGGGAAAGCCATCAAAAAATATGTAACACCCTAAATATTTTAATAATTTGTCCTAGTATTATGAATTACACTTCATAACAACATTGGTATGGGAAACCTGAACCATAACATGAAACAACCCAAATATTTCTAAAATTTGTCTTAGTGTTGTGTATTGTGTTGTGTAACAACATTGGTATAGTAAAACTAACTCAAAATATGCAACACCCAAATTATTTCTAAATTTTTTCATAGTTTAAAAAATTGTGTCACACAATGACATTGGTATAGGAAACCTAATTCATAATATGCAACACCTAAAATATTTATAAAATTTCTCCTAGAGTTGTGAAACATGCCTTATAATGACATTGGTATGAAAACCCCAACTCAACCAATGTTGAAAATTTCACCATGTAATGACATTTATATGGAAACCCCTCTCAAAATATACAACAACCCAAATATTTTTAAAGTTTGTCACAATGTTATGAGTTACACCGTGTGATGGCATTAGTATGGGAAACATAAATCAATATATAAAACACCCTAGATAATTATGAAATTTGTCCCAATGTTATGAATTGTGTGGTAGTAACATTAGTGTAAGAAAATCTACTCAAAATATGAAACACCCAAAAATAATTCTAAAATTTATCCTTGTGCAATGAATTGTACTGTGCAATGACTTTGTTACCTTAAACTTGAATCAAAATAAGTAACACCCCAAACATTTCCAAAATGTATAATTGTGTTTCAAACTTTGTGGTGTAATTATAATGGTACGTTAAACCTAAATATAAATACACAACACCCCAAATATTTGTAAAGTTTGTCAAAGTGTTGTGAATTATGTAGTGTAATGACATTGGTATAGGAAACATGCATCAAAATATTCAACACCACATGTATTTTTGAAATTTATCATAGTGTTATGAATTACACAAGAACTAAATTTCTATAGGAATATTGAATCAAAATATTTAACACCCCTAATATTTTAAAAAATTCCCCAATGTTGTGAATTTCACTATGCAACAACATTGGTATAAGAAATCTGACTCAAAATATGCAACACACCTAGTATTTCTAAAATTTTTACCATTGTAATAAATTATATAATGAAATGAAATTGGTACATAGGAGATGACTCAAAATATGCAAGACAAAAAAAATCCAAAAGTTTACGTAGTGTTTTAAATTACATCATGCAATAACATTGGTATGCAAAAACCAACTCAAAGTATGTAACACCTCATTTATTTTAACTAAAATTTGTGCCAATTTTGTAGATTATGACACAATAATGTTGATATGGGAAAAATGACACAAAATATGTAACACCCCAAATATTTTTGAATGTTTTTCTAGTGTTATGAATTTCACCATGAAATGACATTGGTACAGGAAAACTTACTAAAAATATGTAACACCCCTAACATTTTTGAAATTTGTCCCATTGTTTTAAATTGTGGCATGTAATGAAATTTATATGATAAAATTAACTTAAAATATGCAACATCTAGAATATTATTGGAATTTGTCCAAGTGTTCTAAATTATGCCATTCAAGAACATTGGTAGGGGAAACATGAATCAAAATATGAAAAAAACCAAAATATTTAGATATAGGAGGACCTCAAAATTAATTATGCAGAGGCCAAAAAAGATTATTTTTATCTAAAGTTGCATGAGGGAGATCCAAGTAAAATATTGGTTTTATTTATTCTTGATTTCAACTCACATTCTCATTCCTTTCTAGTTAATTATCTTATTTTACATGTATTTTATTTTCTTTTATGTCAGCTAGATATTATTTATGTTTACTCTATGATTACAGATACTATGGGTAGATGGATATGGATGATCAGGGATACCCTGATCAATTTGTTTTAATTGATACTATCCATAATGAGAATAACTATTGTTATACCCTAGGCTTATTTTAGGTATTAGACTCCATACAAATGTATATACCCCATCACACCATGATTTGATGATGCTGATGGAGTCTAGGGTAGAGAAAAAACTCTATTATCTAGGGTGAGGAGAGTAGAGTCCATAGTAGATATCATGATGGGTATGGGATGCAATAGATTCTCTAGCCATAAGATAGGAGAGACAAATTTCAAGAGAGGTACTAGAAGGTGATGACACTAAATATATATCCCTATGAACTCTTCTAATTTAGTACCCTCTTAGAGGAGGAGGATAATAGGTTCCTAAGACTTGTTTAAGTATGTTGTCTTCTATAAAATTATATATATGTTGATTATTTTTGAGTTTCCTTAAGGCATATTGGCCCTCTATATAGGCACTTCTATCAAAATTATTTTTTATAAAATTGATAGTTAAAATAATTTACCAGGATCTTTTTATCAGTGAATGCTCATGTTGAAGTGATCATGTGAGTCAAGCAAACACACATCACATAGTTGAAATAAATTGAAACCATCAATCAAGAATATTTCACAAAGAGATTATATTCAATAATGGAGATGAATTGCTTATATAAAGGATTGAACTTCATAACTATCATAGATCTCAATTTTTTCACAACCCACAACTAAATGGTTCAAACAATCCATAATACACAGAAGAATAATAGCTCTCTATCTCACTAAATGATAGATAGAAAGGGAGAGGTAGGTGTGTGTGTGTGTGTGTGTGTGTGTGTGTGTGTGTGTAGATATATACACACATATACATATATACATACATATATATATATATATGTATGTATGTATGTATGTATGTATGTATATATATATATATATATATATATATATATATGTTGGAGAGGGAAAGATATCACACATTCTAGTGAATGTGTAAATAATCTTCCCAAGTAACCAAAATGACCTTTAAAACCCTAAGTAAGATAATACAACCATGTAGGCAAAAACCAATAGGTAAAAGGACTACACTAACACATCCCCCATAATCATAGCTTAGGTAGGAAATGATAAAAAAAATGGGTCCTATAAATAATGCCTGATAAGGTACCCAAGTACAATGTAATCCCTCATAAAGTAGAGAAAATGATAAATCCTTTAGGAAAAACTCCCCCCCAAAAGAGATAAATGAAGAAGAAGAGAGCAAAATACCTCTTAAATGATGATACTAAAGTAATAAATCCTCCAAGTACAACTCATAAGATGACAAAGGTCAATGATGAGATCCTTTACCTAAAGACTATAGAATCTCCATCCATGTTGAACAATGTTTCTTCCCTTTGGCAAAGGAAGAACTCAATGTGTGTACTAAATGTCTGCCCATTCCATAATGGAAGATGAAGGCAATAGTATAAATATCTATGAATGTGGTCCAAATCATATCTGTGGCATAGGTCTAGCAAGAATGTGTGTAAAATATGAAAATAATACCACTAAAGTGAACTAGTTAGAACAGTGACATAGAACATTCACTGAAATAATTTCCATCTGAAAAATGGAGCATGACTCACTAACTGAAGAAAGAAAGTCAATAATAAGAGATGAGTTGCCAATGCTCATGATAGCTGTACTCATACTATAAATAGTAGAATCCTCTAAAGTGTAATGCTATGAAATTTACAAGAATGGAAGTATAATCTATAATAGGACAAATGAGCTCTGGAAAAATTGCATCTTATAGTGGGGGGATCAACATAAAGAGGACAACTACCCACCATGGATGTATCATCACAAGAAATAAAATTAGGAGGGGAGAGTACAATAGTATCAAAATAGATTATAGGAAGTGGAGGAGGTGTGATGTAGGTTTTAGCAAGATCTCTAAAAATAGACTATAAGATGCACCAAATAATGCATGGATACTCTGTATATTCCACATGGAAATGAAGATCTATGGAAACATGCAGTAATAGAGTGGGAAAAACATTGTCATAAGTATTAGCCCAATTATTAAACAAAATATGATCAATGGGTTAAAACATTATCCATATAAGAATGTAATATGATTCTTGTGTGTGAGTAAGTGTTCTACATAATCATGCCATAAAGAAAAAATTTCCTTCCCAATAAGGATCACAAGAGATTAAACAACTCTCCTCATCTAATAGTAATAGTACACACTATATAAATGGACTTCAGACTATGCCAAAAATGAGTCTAGATAAATAAGAGAAATATGTGCACAAGTGATAATGCATGTTCAAATGGATGTTAGGATCTACTAATAATGCATTAAATAATGCAAGATCAATCTATACAAGTAGTCATTAAATGAGCACATGTAATAGTTACAA
>JARHVA010001496.1:150000-247500 GCA_037957365.1 Torreya grandis
GTTGAAAAAGGGTGAGGGATGTGTAGTTTTGTCCATTGTATTTGTCTATTCTTTTTATTTTCATACAAGTGTCTAATTTTGTACCTGTAAGGCCTTTAACTCCAAACATCGGCCCCATGTAACCAATAAGATGTAAGTGACCATCACCAAAGAACAAAATGGGTGAATAAATTCACCTTATTTTATTCATTCTAATGTTTTTTATTTTCTAAAGGCACCCTAAAGGTGGACTCTATCATGGACAAGCTTCTAGATTCTATTGTAGTTTAACGTTCTTTTATGTTGTGTAATAAGATGCAAGAAATCGGTATAATTTTCTTGTAAGAATTATGAAAAAGACCAGTGTTACATATTGATTTTGATAATGCCTACTATGGGGTGATAAGGCAATGTGATCATGAGGTACTTTTATATGCAACATTTTTAAGGCTTATATATTTTATAATATAACCAACTAAATAATCACGAAATAACACCTTTACTATGTTGGTGGACATGTAACATATGAAAATACATTGTAGATGAGACTAGGGTGATATTTAAGAACTAGATATATAAATATTTTATATGTAAAGACTTCATGGACTCACCAAACTATTTTCCTTACAGAGTGCATATTCAATAATTATCATGGTTAAAATATTTCATAACTAGGTAGGGGCCTAAATAGTTGGGTTTAAATTTCTAACCCTCTCCTTTATTTTGTTGATTTGACTACCAAATATAAGTATGAGGTATCCAACATGGATTAAGAGTTTGTGTAAAAAATTATGGATCTTGTAATACCATTGGTGAGGCATAAGTAGATCTAGTTGCTTGACTAAAACATCCAACTATGTGCAAATAAGTACCTCTAGGAAGTCAAATACCCGCTTGTCACAAGTTTCCCCTAGTGTAGGAAACATAGTAAGACAATCATGTAGCCTATGGAAGTACTATTAAGACATGATAGATTTTTCATCCTCTAAATTTGAGCTTAAGTGCTCGCATGATAACCCATGAAGATGAATTTCTAGATTTATTTATTTTATAAAAGGGGAAAGGTACCTAAATTCAAAAATGTTTAGGTAGTTATGACAATAAAAGGTGAACATAATGGTTCCTATCATTAGGGTATGACCTTTTCCTATAATCATGGTAATAATAAATTAAAGACTAATGTCTTGGGTAAGTGTCTTAAAATTGATGGGGAAACTTGTTCATTAGATATCTTGGGGATGAGATATTCCATGTTATTTGAGATTGTGAAATTGAATTTTAGTATCATCAATGTGTAAAAAATGTGAAGATGAGGTAGCCATATATTTGGAAAGATGGTTTATTTCCCTAGATATTATTTTTATTGAAATGAAATCAAAGTCTTTGGTGAACTTGTAGACTGTGGTCTTATATAATTAAAATTACTCATCCTTGGTCTAATAGACTTTAAAAACTTGGTTTGAAACTAGATATGAGTCTCCTTAAGTCTTTAAGTTTTTAATGAATAGGTGTTTCATAATTAATATACATATAAATAGGTCCTTATAACTAGACCCATTTTTTATACACTCAAAATATAATTTTAATCTAAAAGGCATGACATTCCCTTCAAGAGAAATGAGAATGACTCCTACCCCAACACCGAGGTGACACTTGGATCCATCATAGTGGAGTACCCAATGATCATGCATGGAAGGTGGGTAATCATAAATTAAGGTTCCTCTAATATTTTGACAATATGAATACTAAAAAATTTAGGTAATCCCCTTTAGGGTCCCTAATTTCAAATCCTATGAAGATAATGAATATCTCTCCTATGTAGAATAAATAAAAGGGATTTTAGAGGCATGGGTGGATGATTTTCATGCTAAAAATGAACAAAGGGAAGAATTTATAGGAATTTAAAGGGTTATTTTCTAGTTTTTGGGTCAAGGTAGTAATAAATTTCAAAAACATGAAAGACTAGTTGTATATCTTTTTCTTCAGGGTTTAAAGTATGTTAGCATAGTTAGGGTCTTATTTAGGTTAAAGAGTATGCCAATGTAATTAGGATCCTACATTTTGGGAAGAGGAATTAAATCATACGTATGTAGCTCAAAATATTATATTTATGATATCAGTATAATTATTTTCCCTATCATTATGTGTGGGAATGCTTGTAGGAAACTAGTGAGTGACCTTCTAGGGTCTTTCTCTATTTTGGTGAGAAAAATAAATTTATCATTAGGAATCCATGGGTAATAATGAGTTAAAATGATGATTAATATATCACCTATATTCATGGTATGAATATAACCCATAAGTATTATGATGGATCGGTGAGGAGGAATAATCTGACTGACCATTGGTGGAATTTGAACATGATGAGGAATAAAAACAAGTCTAGGTTGATGGAGGAAGATCATCATATCTAGCAGGATTAATCTATATGGATTATGAACCCTAAATAAATGTTTAATAATTATCATTTATTTATTAAATAACATACTCTAAAGTGGTTAAGAAATGACAAGAGTGGAACGTAGGTTATGATTAACTTTTTTATGGATGGATTTTACCTACCTTTAATGATGACTATTAAGATGGTTGTTGTGGAGAGAAGCTTTTTTATTCTGAGACACCTCTACCATGTAAAGGTATGGTATGTTGGCTTGCCTTTATTGGGTCTATTGGCCTTGAGGCTTGGAAAATCATAGTTTCCTATTCCTCATAGATCAAATGGGAAGATTAAGGGAGTGTATTTTTCTAAGAGATTGATGATTTTAGGGGTAGATATGGTGGAAATTGTCAAAATAGTGACTAATAATGAGTCAAATGTATTTTTAATTATGGTTATGACTTTTTATTCATATTTATTATTTAATAATACCTAATTTATTTCTACCTATTTCCTTAGGATGACCAATTTGTGCTTTGAGGATTTAGTAACATCAACCAACTGTGGGAGATGTATTACCCCATTTGAAGGTGAGTGGTAATTGATGTGTAACCTTCATTTTTTTACATGTTATTTTTTAAAATATTAAATGGTTTAGGAACCCCTTAGATTATAACAACATTTTCTAGGTGTAAAAAATGGATTTTGTTGAACAATATGGAAGGAAAAGATTTCATTTGGTGTATATAGGGTTTTCTAAAGAACATGTTGTAATTGATGTTCTTATCTATGACATAGAACTCCATTAGTATCATCTTGGGACCCAAGATAATTTATAGTATGATAGTACCTATTTAAATTGTATTTGAGACCATCACATCCTTGTAGAGTGTTTCACATCCTAGAAAAATTACATTCCCTATAACCAAGTTTTTTTAAGAATGAAAAGGGAATGATGCTAATATCCAATCCATCAACCATGGATCTCTACCCATAGTTTTTATAGACCCATACCTATAAACATATGGTGTGATATCACCTCATTTCCATTTTATATTTATGGGAAGGCTTCATAAACTAAATAAGTAACCAACATCCTATATTTCCTACCGAGGTGAGAAAATTTCCAAATCAATGTGGTTAATATAAATTTGAGGAGGGGTGACACTAGATAATTGTCCTAGTCCTATGGTGTTGACTAAGGTAGACCAATGAGAAGGAGAGTTATTGAGCAAGTCTAAGAATGAATTATGGGATATTATTTATATCAAACTAGGTATTATGTCATAGTTCCCCATGGATTTTGGAATTAACTCTATTTTCAAGATATTTGAGGGCTAGAGATAATAACCTAATATTCTATAGTGGGAGTAATAATTTTTTATTCCCTCTTATACTTCTAATTTTTAGACTCATATCATCTTGGTTTTATCCTACATTCCTAATTAAAGAGATACATCAGGTTTTATACCTCCTAGTGAAGGCCTCAACATCACCTATGTATGCCACTATAAGTTAGGTGTGCTAAATGGGGTGACCCTATGGGTTATCATACTATTAAATTTTAGTAACATTTGTTTCTTTTTGTGGAAATGGTAATGATATATTTTTAGGTTATGGTTCTATGGATTAACAACATCGTTTGAGGAGGATTGGGTGTCTTTATTCATGTTTCCTAGGAACATGTTTATGAGCATTTGCCTTTGATCCTCAAGGATTATTTATATGATTTTTTAATTTTATATATAACTTTATGTGACATATTCCATGACTCTAAAATTTGAGGAGATTTTAGTGTCTATATTGGTGTTTCCTAGGAACATGTCGAAGAATGTTTGCCTTTGGTCCACTAGGAGTCTTTGTATGAATTTTTATATTCCTTGTAGCTCTAAGTGTTATGACCCATGTCTCTGTGGAAGTGGAAATTAATGTTGGGATCATAATCCCTAGGTTTCATGTTTTATCTTTATTGTTGAAACCCTTGTTATTTTTTCTATTGATAGTAGTTTTAGTTTTGGGACTGGGAGTATTGTCCATTTGTTTAGTATTAAATTTGTTATGATCTTGATATTATATTTTATGAGGTGTTACTCTATTGAAATAAAATTCATGAATGGTGGGATGGGGATTTTGGTTCTTTAATCCCAAATTTTTAGGGTTTTTGTGTTATTTGTAGGTTGATATTTTTTTACAAGTTTTTTCTTCTTACTTTTATCGATAATACCATGGGTGGTAGTGTTCCTATTGTGGTTTAATATTTTGGGATCTTGGTTATTTTCATTTTTTGGGCTTGCATTTTGAGATCCTACATTTTTTGACTAGGTGTGATGATGTGCACATTGGTTTTATAGATCTAATGACCACTATTAATGCCCACATATTCAATATATAAGTTTCTCTTGAGGGATTCTTTATATGACTGATATAGGAATTTTTGGACATCTTTCCTCATTTCCTTGTTAAATTAATGGAGGAAAATATTGAATAACTCTAATTGATCCATGTTAGGTTGAATTTTAGAGGAGTATAGGACATACCACCATATTATGATGAAATGTGGAATTTGATAATTGTATTCATGTTTGATATGTAATAATTCATGTATGCTAATATTTATAAATTTATTCATGTCAAAATATTTAATTAAATTAATCATAACTTGAAAGAAATAGTGTATGGAGCCCTATGGGAAGCATTAGTACCAATTGAGTGATATCCCATCAAGATTCTTGTGAAATATCTTTACTTCAACCCCATCCCAATGTATTAGTTATTATAGTAGCATAGAACTACACCCTCATGAGAGGGTTATTTAAGCTCTCTCACTCCTAGTTACAAAATGGGAACATCCCCAATATGTGGGTATCCTATGATGGGGTTGAACTTCTAAAAAAGATTGTTATTCTTAGTAGTTTTCCTAAACTATTGAATATGATTGGAAAATAGATAAAAGGGTTCCAAGGGATGACTAAAAAACATAAACAAGGTGATAAAATAAACTTAAGGACACTCCAAATTTCATAAAACTAACACTAAGGTAGTTCAAATATAACCCTCACTCACACAATCTCCCCAACCAGTCATTTTACATAAATATTTCCAAAACTAGGCCTAGTAGGAAATAGATGAAGCATGGAGGAGTATAAAACACACACTATTCCTTCACTAATGACTAAAAAATAAAAATTTTAGACTTGAAACAATGGTAGAATACCTACAAAAAGGCAAAAACTATGGATAATTACCAAGGAAAGACACCCTTACACAAAGCAATCATACATAAACTGACTATAACACTAGATGCGATCAAGAGATAAGAAAAATATGATGTATTATAACTTCAAAGGATATTTTATTAAAAAATTATAGGTTTTTCCATGTCAAAATGAGGGTGTCCTTTACAAATGGGGAAGAAAGGGGAGATATAAGAGAAAAGGGAAGAGAAAGGAGAAGAAAGTTCTCAAAACTCAATAAATGTCCCTCAAACACCATCCATGGAGTCTCAACTAGATTATAATTAATTAAGCACTAATTCTCTCTCATAAAATTAACCTACAATGGTCAAAAGGGTATTCAAGTCTTCTCATTAGCTTAAAAAGGCACTAGAAGACAAAACACTTTGAGGAAGATGATGTCACACTCCACTACCTTTGAGAAAAGTATTAAAAGAATAGAAACCTCATTTAATGCTCCAAATTACTCCTCCAACCTCCAAACTCTCCCACTTGCACTTATACACCCCATTCCACTAGGCTTCTACAAGGACTTAACATGATGGTTAGTGATCATGATGCCTTATGATTGCACTCGACCTTGAAGGTTAAGTTTGAGTGTTTGATTTTTGATGCTATCTTTTTTTATAAACTCAAAATTTCACCTCAAACCTGAAAATATTCCATGAAACCTACAAACCTCTTGGAATCCAGTGATGGAGGTCTCCAAGATTGAGCCATCTTAAACTAGTTGTATAAGAACCTACTCTCAAGGCCATTTGTTACCATGAGGATCACATCCTAACCTATATAAGACTTATATACATACATAAAATTCCTATGAGGTAGAAAACAAAGTTTTATATCACCTTCAAAACATACAACAATGGTGTAAAACTATATTAAACCTACAACCATTGACAAATTATCAAAAAAAATTGGTTTTTCACCCTTCATCTTGACAATCCACTATAAAAACACTTTGAAAGGGATACAAGTGTCATATAATTGTTATTTATTTCCCATTATGCCTCTTTCATACATTTATACCATTAATCCTTTTGAAAAACTAGAAAAATAGACATCTTAAGGCCATTTTGGGCCTCTTAAGCACTCACACATGCAAAAATTTTCTTTAAAATACGTTAAACAAGATATTGAGAGAGTCCTCCACATCTTAAAAGTTTTTTCCAAGTTATTCTAGGTCATATCATGGATCTATGATTTCAAAAACCTAAAACTAGTTAAAAAGGCTCTTTTGGTAGCTTAGACAAGCCTATCTTCTTAGTAATTATTCATATAATGTAGACCTCCATTAAAAAAATTATTTCCATGAATCTTTATCCAAAATACCTCTTCAAAATACCTTAAAATTTTGGTATCCCATGTGGAAGGTATGTAAATATACATATGTAAGAAGTATTCTTATGGGGTTCTACATACATTCTAGGCCTACTTAGAGTCTTAATGATCATTCATAAAAATTAGTAACTAAAGCAACCTAAATATATAATTAATTACAATTAAATATGTGTAATCAATACATAATAAAATCATCCATCCCAACATCTTATATAGTGAAAGATACAAGCATCTGAAGAGGGGTCTTTAACTCGGTATCTTGGGCTTGAAAAGCTCAAAATTATAATTGAGAGTGAAAATTAATTTTTCATTGTTCCCAACTGATTAAAACACATCACTAATGTCCTAAAACATATCATCATACCTCAATATGATGTCATCTTACATTGATAGCATTTATTACTACCTCAATGTGATATAGGCCTTTTAGGCCTTAAGACTAGCTTCTAGGATTAAAACTCAGTTTTAGGGATTAAGGCACTTATGAAAAGGTATTATGGACAAAAAAATGGTTTAAAATTAATTTATATCCATTTTTAGCTCTTCTTTATGTTCAATTTTCACTTTTGACTTCATGTTTTTTTAGGACTACTTGTGGGAATGGCTACCTACCTGCTTGTTCATTCCCTCAAGGGCATGGTTTACATTGAAATTAGATTTTTATCACATATGAATAGGATTATATATAATTATTAACATATTATTAATCTTAAAAAACACTCCCATGATATTCAAAACCCTCCACCAAACTTGTATAGTTCAAAATATCTCTTAGCTCCAAAAGTGGCTACGTATAGACATGTGGGTGATTGTCACAAAAAGTGGATACTTATAATCTTATTTATACCCAAAAAATATTCTATAAAGTCATAAGGGCACATTAAAAATATCTCCACCAATTTTATTACTTTGATCTTGCATATTACGGTATGTAGATACTTTTTTCTAAAAATTATCCTAAGTTGTTTGCTTGCCTTTTGACTATCAATAGACAGGGGGTGACTGTGACAAAATAGTGATTATTTTACCCATTATATTTGAATAAAAAAGTTTTTTTATAGGTATATAAAATAATTATGAACATCTCCACCATGTTTCATTCTTTGATCATGCATATTAGGGCATGTACGTGATTTTTACCAAAACTTACCAGCAGGCTACCTAAATTTTCATGGAGGGTGCCTCAAGTCTGAGATAAAACACTAGATATGAACCTTGTTTTTAATGAAAAATATAAATAATTTGTGTATTTAGTAGGTAATTATGACACTCTTTACTAAATTTTTTGTCTTGACTCTTTGTGTAGGTGCCCTGAAATTTCAAAACCCTTCAAAAGCTTGTACTTTATTGTATTTTCATGTCAAAGGACTATGGTTGCATTTTTTATCCTTGTGATTTGGTATTAATAATGATTTATATTATTTTATTTGGATATATAATACATTATTTAAATCATTCCAACATCTTACTAGTCATTTCTTATGTTATATGTTAAAACAAAACACCATTTCTCATGCTAAGTTTCCAAAGCAATAGCCTATGCCAACATTATTGTAGGTGGTGATTTCAGGAGATTTGAATTTTTTTGTATAATTTTCATCATATTTTGGTTATTTTATACCCAAAAATGGTTTGAAACATTCCAAGACACTTTAAACCTTGCTATCACCTCCCTTTTTGGTGTATCTACTTTTCAAGGGTACTTTTAGGTTCTTTTGGCTGCTAGTAGACATGTGGAGGACTATGCTAAAATAACAAGTACCTACACTCCTAAATTAACTTGTATTATGTCATGGGAAGATTTATCAGGTCATAAGGACTATGTATACTAATTTTAAGAGGCTAATACCATCTGTAGATGATAAAAAATTTCAAAAAAACTCAAAGTTACCTTCCAATGTTGACATGTATTGTATCTTCATGAACTAGCATTTATTAATTGTTTTTGATGAAGTATTGTAGATGTAAATTTTTTACTTTATTTATAAGGATACCTCACAAGATTAATCTTGAATTGAAAGGTACTGATTTGTACTTTATTATAAATGATGGAATGAGTCAAGTAAATTATCATTTGGATGGTTGTAGCTGTATGTTTTAAAACTGATCTTGACTATAGATCATGTTTTGGTAACCTTTTTTATGGTCTCTAATCCTATTAATTATTAATCACCATCATTGAAATTCCATTTCACCATAGGAATCCATCATGCATTATGTTGATCTCATCTTCTTTTATGCTTTGGAGGGAGACTTGTGTTCTTTTGAGAAGGTTGTAAGTGTGTATTTGAGAGTGTGAGATGACTAATTTTTTGGGTTGAAACTTATGGATTGATATAACATTTACATAATTTTAAGGTTATAAAAACATGGCATAAATTTATTTAAATCAAAGAACATAACATCATCCCTCTCATAGTTTACTTGATGACTCAAGTTGTACACTTCAAAAAACCCTACAACCCTACTATAGGTATATATTTACATGGAAAACTAGCCAAAAATGAGTTTGTATCTCTTAAAGGTTTATATTTTGTTATATTCTTATAATAATGACATTAACATACTACCTCCATAGTTACCATTCTATTTCTTGAAAATAGACATTCCTTTCATTCTTCTTGACTGTGTATCAACTCAAGATTGTACAGAATGAGGATAGATTCTAGGTATTGAATAGAACCACAAACCTCTTCTCATAGTTTTCAATGCTTTTATCTTTTTGAAATATCATCCATTGATTCAAATCTCCCTCAAACACCACTTCTAGTACTTATCTTGTACCTTTGATCTTCATTGTATGGATGTATATGGAGACTTTATGATTATTATACATAATGTGTAAGGGTTTTATACCTTTGAAATAAAAATATAACATGAAATTGATCTTTTCATTATTCTTACTTGATGATAGAGGACTATGCAAGACTTAAGACCTTGTAAGAAATGGTGGATTATTTCCTTCCTTTCGATCTCCATGAGCTCTTGACTGTAGGTCTATCGCAAAGTGATTCCCTAATGGTTCATATAGATGGAAGAATAATTACTATATTGGTTTTCCATATAGTCTCTTGGACTTAATTTTATCACAAATCCATCAATTCTATCCTCTAGTCCAAATAAATTGAACCCTCATTCACTAGCCATACTAAACAAGTTTTTTCTTAGTTTAATATACCAAATCTCATTATAAGTTTCATGAGGATAATATAACCACTTGTATGATATTTAATGATCATATAATAATTTATCAAACCCATTTAATATTTTTAATATTATTCCACAATGAATTTTCACTCTTCACCTTCTTAGACCCACCAAGCCCTTGTAGCCCTTTTTTGAGGTTTTTCTTCTCGTTTAAAGATTATGTCAAAATTACTAAGGAATTAAGGTCATTTTACACCAAAATATATATCTTTAAAACCATCCAAAAATTTTAAAGGCCTGAATCCAAGTTTATAATGTAATTCCTTTGTTGCATGCATCCAACTAGGCCTTGTAATCCCTAACACACTTACCTAGACCTCAAATCTGTACTATACAATACAGTATCAAAACAAAAACTTTTTATTATCTTTTAAAATTATAAAATTGAAGTGATTAAAAGTTTTTATAAATTTTCACTAATTCAAGATTGAGATATAGGGTTTTTTGGTTAAAAACCCTAGTTAGGCTAAATGTTCATGCATGCAAAGGCTGAGAGCCTTCAAAAAAATTATTGATTTTGAAGATGTTTCAATGGAAAAATAACATATAAAGGTATGTATTGACCCCATACATCTATCCAATAAGTTTATAATCATTTAAAAATCCATTTAAATCCTTAAACTAAGTAAAACTCATAACTATGTACCCTCTTTACAAGACTATGTAATAATATGTAAGGTTTAAAATATATTTATTGAACTTTATGAGGTCCAAATATATAATTATATTTTAATTAGTAACTTTATTCACCCTCAAAACTATTAAAATCATTTTTATTCCATTATAAATCAATAAAAACATCTGTAATCAATAATTTATGCCTGATACATACTAAGAAAATGAGAATTGTGAGACATAGGAAAAGAGAAATAAGTGTATCTTGAGATTTATGATGTTTAAATACCTCACTACTTTTAAATTATAAATTTTAATATCTCCAATAATTATATTTCACTATTTACTAAATTTGGCTAACTTACACTTTTCCTCATTTTGAATTGAAATTTTGAATTTTATCATTATAACTAGGTTAAGGAAGACTTAAAATCACCTTAAAATTTCTCCAAAACATTAACATGAGGTTTATACCATTCTTCATACCTTATATCCCCTCAAAAAGCTTTCCTAGCCTTATGTTTACTATCAACTAACAAACAAAGGATTGTGAAAAAATAGAAAACAATTACACTCTTATTTAGATAAAAAATAGTATATATATTTAAAACCATGAAATTATTACCAAAATTACCAAATTTTATAATTTTATTTTACTTCTAGATGCCCCAAAACTCATTTTCCTAAAACTATCTAGTTGTCTACCTTGTTTTTTATGCTTCCTAGGTTCATGACTAAGCTTGTCTTATTTTACCTTGTCATAATAGAATGAAAGTGATAAAAAATATTTTTTTATGTTATATAATACTTATAAAATTATCCTCACCATTTATTATACATTTATCAATCTTATACACCATGTTATCACACCATTTCTCTTTCTTGTTTGTTAACATGCACTCTGCCAACACTGGTTGTAAGTGACATGTCAATAATAAAATGTTATTTTAGATCTTGAAATTATTATTTAGGATATAATTTCATATATTTATATCTCTAAATTCATTGGTATCCATCGCATACTTCTTATTTTGGTACATTGGCACTTTAGTTCACCCCTTCAACACATGGTTATAGGTGTCCATTATAACTTGAATGTGACAGTGATCTAAATGGATAATTGGATAGCGTTATCAATTAATCAAATTTAATCTTCCATAATTTTGTTTTAAACCCTTATACTACTTTACCTTACCTAAAAACAAGACCTTCGTTGTCAAAATATCACTTACTAAGTCATCCTTAAGAGCATATTCTACACTTAGTTTTAGGGGATGATTTTGAACATTGTATGGAATGAGGAGTTAGGAGGTTGGTAATTAAATTTAACATTTATTAAATATATTAATATCCTTTTATACTCTATTTTGGTCTAAAATCCTTGAATTGGGTTACTAGAGTGATTTAGTGGAGAAGAAACTAGGAAACATCAATTACCTTAATTTCCACAAAACTACCTTAACAAATGCTAACAACAGGATATAAAATTATTTTACCTCTCTCAATTTGACTCCCAAGATTGAGTTTAAACTAGGATGGTATTAGTACTATTGTATTTTTTATAGGTATAATAATTGAGATGGGGTTGAATTAATGAGCCCAAATGTTTCAATTACAATTGCAATCCTTTTTAAATTATTAAGCAATCAAAATATATCAACTTGATCAAACAACATTAACAAAAGAGCTCATTCATTAAATGAATACACAAGATCAAACACATAACACTTAGTTCTTATGATAAATCCTCATTGGTAATAAAACTGACTCTCAATTCTATAACACATGGACTACTATCCTATAATAAATTACAAACAAGGTACTAATCAAATCCTTTAGACCAAAAATCCTTGATCATATCCTCTTGACTAAAGGCCTTTAGTGAAACACTAGTTTCACAAGGAACAACTTCCCCTAAGGAAGAATAATTCCTTTATACCCTCCTCTAAACACATCCACCTTATAACTAATGTATTCAACACCTGATAATGGATCTCTATTTTTTAACCCCTGCACAAAATCTATCTCTATCTCATGTAAGCATCTCACATAGGCATGCCACAATATCTCTCCTTATTCACTAAAACTATCCTCATATTCACACTTATACCTCTTCACATATCCTCAAACTATAATATCACAATTTGGACATCATAAATATAACCTATATGTCATATACATAGTCCTCAATCTTTTTTACTCATTAGCTCATCAACTAGGCACTCTACCTCTCTTTCGCTCCATAACTCTCACATACACTTGAATTTCTATCACAAGTCTTCCCCTAAAAGTCTCTAAATCATCATCTTTGATTTCAATACACACTTACACACACACACACACACACACACACACACACACACACACACACACACACACACACACACACACACACACACACACACACACACACACACACACACACACACACACACACACACATCATTAATTATCAAAAAATTGTTTAGACAAAATACATGCCTTTACCATTAAGGCATCTTACATAGGTCACACTTAATAACAATCTAATTTCAAATAGGCCTAAGTCATTTTTAGATCCTATGGATACCCATTTAACTCTTTAACACTTCTCTTAGAAAATTAAGAACATAATAAAAATTTTAAAACTCATGAACACATGTCACATTATTTATATGTCCTCCTTAAGTGTCCATATCCATCATAGTACTGATCTATTTAAGCACAAATTGCTTAAACAAATTTTTGTGCATATAGTTACCATGAACAAATACATAATCAAATTATAAACCCTTTTTAATACTACATACAATTATTTAAACCTTAATAATACACATAGAGAATAATTATGTAGTATAAAACACTTCCATATAGATAATTCATCATGATATATCGAAATAACACCATAACAATCTCAAATACCCTTCTTAGGTTACTTGTAAAACATGCACAAACACACAATCAACTTTGGAGCTCAATATATTTGTGTGTGTGTGTGTCTATATATATATATACATTTAAATTCATATTTATATATGTTCCTTGGAATCCTCAACAACTTATATTTTTACACCATGAGCAGATTCTACAAAAATCAAAATAAATGGCACAAAAACTAAACACTGGTATTTTCCTTTGTAAAATTCAAATGGTCATGTTTAAGCATAAAACACTTGTCCTCATATTTATACTTATTTATAGTTTCAAATAAACTCACTCCATGAATTTCCTTAAAAATATCTTGGTATTTAACCCATATTACTTTACTGTCTAAACATTATACTTCAGTCACTTTGACCTCATCTTGTACACCCTTACAATATTGACTAAATACACACCATAAATCTCTATATATCAAAAAGGTCCTTAAATAGTAATTATCACCATTAGATATAGCACATAAATCCTAAGATCATGATACTTGGAACCCTCATGTGCCTTCTAAAAAATTTTCTATTGTTCCATGTGCTTGTTCTACTTAGTAGCCTCTCATGCAATGTTAACTCTTGACTTGTCTTATACCCTTGATATTTGTTAGTATAAATCACCACTCACAAATGATATTATATTTGAATAGATATATTATGACAGTTTTCACCTTTTCATGTAACCTTTGACCTCTTGCTTCAATGTGAGTAAACTTGATGGTCTTTGACCCATCACTATCCACAAGTATAACTTTGAATATTTATATCTCAAGTTGGATAACACTTCAAGACCCCAAATTTTTAGGTTAGATTTTTGGCACTATATAAAACATCTCCATGATATCCTTTAACCAATATTGACATTTTTATACCTAAAATGAATGCACAAACTTACTATCTCATCCATGGTTTCATGATGTTTTATAACGGTCTAGAAAACTTTATAAATTACCTAGGAAGGTAACTTTACACTTGCATATCTTTTATCATGGTTTAACACTTGAATTTAAATTTAACACAGATCAAATATGAAAAAAAATTAATAAAACCATATCATCATATCATCATAAAATTTCTACATGTGTGATATATACCATCATCAAAATGCTTACTTGGCTCTTCTTGCCTCATGTAAATTTGGCTAAGTATGGGAAAACAGTGTCAAAATGCTTGAGAGCCAAACTTTGAACCCACATATCTTTGACTAAGTTTAGGCACATGACCTAAGAATTATCACATAGAAACTAGGAAATAATTTTATCACAAACATATGACCAAATCCCCTTAACTCATCCACATCTCATAATAGTGATGTCAATAAATTACCTAATCAATTTTTTTTGCCACTAGACTCAAATTGTCTAGATGAAAAATATCAACTACCATATGAATTACACTCATGAAAACAAGCTCCCCAATCATCTTTGACAATTGAAATGAATCCTTTCACATGTTCAAGACACCATACTCATCCCTAAACATCTCTAATCATGTCAAAACTAAAGATCAACCAAGCCTTCTTTAAGCACACTAAGATAAAAACACTACACACTTTGTCATTGTTACTTAGGCTATCAAAGCACTTAATCCACTCACCAGGACACCTCCATAACATCACTAACAACTCTCCAATAATATATCCCTCTATCATTGATGTCACTAAACATAATTTATCTTACCTTCTTTCTCTTCAACCACTCTCATAATAGGAACTTTGTCACCCTTTGACACAATGAAAAAATGGGCACCAACTAATCCTAAAGAATTTAAAATACCATCAATAGGAAAGGACCACCATCTTAGAAATATTTAAAAAAAATCCCCCTTGAGACAACCTTTTATTGCCTTTAAAAGTTCCTCATGCTCCATGACAACACTCTTATTTAACTACGAATTGTAACTAATGAAGAAAGAATAAACAAAAGAACTAAAATTTGATGGAACTCACCAAGAAAACATATAAGAGTGAATCCCCCTAAGATTTTTGAGCCATTACGCCTTTTGAGGATCTTTATATCTTCATACATCATGATGAACAACCATACAAACTTAGTAGCCTTCTATGTTAAACCACCTATTGGACCACAAATAAAACCTCATGCCACACACCAAACATTAAACATTTTCTAAAACAATCCTAAGAACTCACCTTGAAATGCTCATAGCTTTCTCTTTTGGAAACATTGAGAAAAAACATCAAATCTTCATAATAAGCTTATATACATTCATTTTAGCCCTACTAAGAAATTTTATAGCTTGCATATTTTAGTATAAACACCATCAAGACCTAAAACTTCACATCTGGAGTACTCTCATATGACCTATTAATCACACCAATTTTTAACAACTAGCTCATCCTTTGCAATATACTTCCTTCAGAAATCAACTACCTAATTAAGCCTCCAACTTGACAAAAACATTAATAACTTGAGAACCAACAACCTTCAAATGTCTATGAAGATTGATTAGACAACCCATTTGGCCTATTTAACATACTAAGAAACCTTAGAACTCAATTCACATGGAAAATCCCTTTTTTAGTAGAGCCTAAAAACCTAGAATATCAATATAAATATGGTCAACACAGTACCTTCCATTCAATGCACACTGCTAAAACTTCTTGCACACTTGGAGATAACCACTACAAACTTGTGTACCAATATTCAAGCTTCCAAAAAATGGGAAACCTTGACTTCTTATAACCCATTTTAGGACCTGTATGCTCTTAATCACAAACTAAGAAATGTGAGAGCAAACAAAATATCCAATTTGACTTCAACATACCTTCAGACCACAAAACCACATGGAGCATCCCATAATAAGGTAAACATAACTTTATATACAATATTATCATCTTAAAAACTCATAAATCCTCCTTTAACATCTAATAAACTTTAATTAACCTTGAAGATTACTTTATATATAGTTATGACATCATTCTTGTATCACCATAGCATGTCTTCCACCTAAACATACATGATCCAACTGAAAAAAAAAATCTTTAGCCTTCTAGGACCTTTTAAAGAACACCAGAGCAATAATTTTTTGTCCACTAAAAGGAGTCTCTTAAGAACCATAGATAGAGACATCATTTACACCATAATTCTCTAAAACAAAGTGAAGTCAGGAGTGGCCCACATCTCCTTAGTAACTACTATAATCCTCATATAGATATAAGACTTCTTACTCTTTACATTAATTTATTTAGTCTAAACTATGACAATTCATTCCTTTTCTATATCACTCTCCTTATCTTCTAAGACATAATAAACAACATATGGAGAAACTATGAAATCTTTGCATACCTTTTCATTTGAGGAATCAACCTTGCAGTTCTAAAACTCATCACTAAGTAGTAAAAATTGATGTTATTTGAATAAAAATTGCTCATCAATAGTAGGATATTAAATTTGATCCATAATTACCTTAGAAATAGCCTCAAATAGTACCTTTGTATATTCCTTGAGCTTGGTCTCTTCATTCATAACATTAGTAGTCAAAAAGAGCTCTTCACACTCTTCACCTTCACAAGCATTTTCCACCATATCAAAAAGATTACTTGGACTTGCAATCTCATCATGACTCACACTTACCACCTTTAGCTTCCATTAGTTAACTTGCCTTCTTATTTTCACTCTAGGATCCTAACTGAATCCATTCTAAATTAATAGCCTTTATTTGCAGAATCTAACAATATGACCTCTCTATTCATATTTGTAGCAAACCACACTCCTTGATGGAAACTCAACTTGCCTTACCTTAAATGGAAAATGATTTGAAAAGTGTCCCACATCATGATATTTTAAACATTCAAACTTTCTCACACATTTTTACTAATGACCCCCATCATAGTTCTAAGCAAACTCACTTCTAACAGGTCTTCTACAATCTTGAGCTCTATGCCCAAACCGATTACAAGTATAGAAGTAACTATTGAAATTTGCATACCTCATGGAATTTGGTTGTCTAATTTATTTTGTATTCATTATACTAGCACTTTCATTCCTTATCTAATGATTTGTCTTCAAATTTATATTTTCCTTGTTCACATTAGACTTCATCTTGTTTTGAGTTGTAGTCTTTGGTTATTCTTTGTGTCCAAGACCAGTCTCATCACTTGCATGATTTTGATCATTCAAATATTTTTTAGATCAACTAAACTCTTTTAAAATATCACAAATGACATTAACTTACTTTATGTCTTGTCTAACTTAGATATCAATGACTCATTTTAAATTACATACCCTGAACACTCACCTTATTTAGGTTTTAGGCTTGTAGATAGGTCTTCCAATTGAAAACTAATATGCTTGACCATATCTTCACACTCCTTGGCATATTCATCCATTCTTTCCTTAAACACACTAAATTTCTCCTCAAAGTCCTTGAAATTATATTTCATCTTCTTATTGATCTTCTTCTCAATCTTTAGTTCTTCATGAACATTTGTCAACATAGATGATATTTTGTTAATATTAGAAAAGGCATACAATATGAAATCTTTTAAAGAGTTGAGATTCATAATAATAGGTGCTTGAGAAATGGATTATCTAATAGCTTAAAATCTTATTTTTCCTTCTCCTATCCAAGTTAAGACCTGATTCTTCTTAAACATAGTAGTGATAGGTTTAACCAATCTTGTAAAACTAGTTATAAACCTTCTTTAAAAGTTTATCTTTCCAATAAAACTCTAAATTCCCTTCTTATGCTTAGGCAAAGAGAAGGCCAAGGTTGCACTTATTCTATCAGGATCAATAACTAGTCCTTACTTTGAGACAATATGACCCAAAATTTTTCCCTTATGAAAAATAAACTCACACTTTTTGGGATTCAATGATATCCCATACTCTCTAGACTTTTCAAAGATCAACCTCAAGTGGTCGAAGTGTTCACTAGCATTATTGGATAAAATTGTTATGTCATCTAGGTAGATAAACACCATATGATTTAGCAAACCTTAGAAAGCCATATCCTTATATCTTTTAAAAGTATCTAAAACATTTGTGAGGCTAAAGGGTATATTGTTATAAGAATATGTGCCCCACTTTATGGTGAAGGTAGTCTTGTATTGGTCTTTTTGTCTTACTAGCTCTTGGTTATACCTTGAGTACCCATCTGAAACAAAGAAATATTATGAACTAAAAACCATTTGAAGGAGTTATTCCAAGGATGTAAAGGCATAATTTTATTTTAAAAATACCCATTTCAATTCTCTAAATTCCACACATAATTGGATGTCACCATTCTTCTTTTTCACAAGCATCAGGTTAGCTACCTAAGAGGAGTGTTTGATGATAAAAATGATATTAAATTCAATCAAAATGTTTAACTCTTTTATCATTAGCTCTTCAATCTTTGGGCTGATTGTTCTTTGCTTCTACCTATCAGGCTTGGCATTAGCCTCCAACTCTATGGTATGTTGGTCTAGCTTGGGGTCAAAACCTCTTATATTACTGTATTCCCAAGCAAAGATATTAGAGTATTACCTATAAATATAAATAAGTACATGTTTCTCTACCTCATTACTCACCTTTCCAATGTTGATAAGTTTATCCTTGAATATGAGGACTCTCTCATAGCTTTATTCATTAGTAGACATAATTACCTTGTCCTTTCTCATGTGATCTCCTTCATGGAAAAGACCCTCAAGGGTAACCAACCCTTAAAGAAGTTTATCTGACTTTAGTTGAGAAAATTGGTCCTCATACTGCTACTAAAGTCTACTTTGGTTTACTAAGGAAAAATGTACTTCTTATTATAAACAATAAGCAATTTGATTGTCACCATCAAAGACATTTTAGTGTGCCTCATTATCTAGAACTAATGGCCTCACTATTACTTTTACATGTGGCTGTAATTTAGACTTATTCAAATAATTTTGGATGTCAAATTGATCCCCTACATTTGCTAACCTATCAAGATGCTAATTTTGATCTCTAGGCACTAATTGGATATTTAAGGCTTCAAATGATTCATGTATCTCCCACACTCTATTATTTTAGGAATTCATTAAGGGGTTATATGTTGTGTTTTGACCTCTCAACTTAATATACTATCATCTCACTATCCCCATATAACTATAATTCCTTTATTCCATTCTTACTAACCCACTGAAGACCATGGATAAGGCCCTGATACATAGATGTATTGCAAGAGCAACTAAATTTTAACCTATTTGATGAAAAGTATGTCACTAGAAGTGGATAGTATAATTACACCTGCACCTACTCTATGCTTTCTCCTTGATCCATTAAAGAACATCTTCCATTATTTATTAGTATCCTCCTATGGCCTAGTGGGGGAATACATGAACTCATTCTCTTAATGAAGTAAATAAACTCCCATTCATTTTAATTCAAAGCCTCATAAAGGATCAAGTATTTTATTCTCACTCCATAACTTATCTAAGAACATATCATGTATCCCCTTAGGATTAATATTTAGTTCTTGACCAACAAGGTGGTCATCTTCATATAGAATTGTATAATTGATATTTGGGCTACTTGGCCCTTAAAGCTCAATATTAAATTATGAAATAGGTTCAACCTTGATAGATACCTTAGTCCCATACCTTTTCCTAAAATCCATATAGGACCAATATACTAGTAGATAACCCCCAATTTTAGCTATAAAGTCTATAGATAACTATAGAGTAAAGTGGGGAGGCACCTATAGAACCACTACATATTGAGCCAATAAAATATAAGGATAATAATGTAGGTTAAAGTTTATACTTCTAACAATAGGAGATGGTTTGGTAGAAGATCCATTTAGATGAAAAAATCCCTTAGGTTAGGGTTCATACTCAAAACTAAGTTGATCTACTACTAATTTTGGCATCACTGAAGTAATTTCTCTACTATCTACCATGAATTTATGTACCAATGAGTTTATAATTATTATTAAAAGGTATAAGTGGGGATATTTGACCACCTTATTTGATTTCCTTCATTTCCTTTGGTTTAATTAGTGAAAACTACATTCTCCTTGATTGGTGGCTTCTCAAAAACATTGATCCTAGACAAGACTTCTTGAAGGATATCCACTTGACTAGGAATAGAGATCATGTCCCACATTGAAACACTCACATTATAATTTTTCATTTTCTCAATGATTTTTTTGTGTAAACTACCAACCTTTTCTTGTTATTTTTTATCCACAACATTATATTGAACCTATGACTTTTGGGGTACAAAAGTGTTTCATTGGTTCTGATTTTTCTAAGTTATTGGAAATTTTGGGGAAATAGTAGGCTCATTTAGATTTGATAGTAATGGATTTAGAGTATAATAATCCTTGACTAATTATTCACTTATGTCCATGTTACTTCTCTTAAACCTTGTGTTTGCTTCTACTATAATGTTTGCTTAGCTAAAACTAGGCTCTTAATTAAAAGATTAGCATTCTTCCTATTAATAGTTAACCATTATAACACCCAACTAGTTTGGACATACATTAGGCCCTTGGACTTTTTGAGTATATTCTATTTTGGTCATCATAGGAACATTTATATTCTAATCCATGGGAGCTTGATTAAACCCATAACTATCACCCTTCTACCAAATATCATTGAAAGATTGATTAAACTTGGTGTTTGTAACCATGGCTTGATTGAATGACTAATTACAAGCCATAGAACCCTCACTTTATTAGAAAATTTTGTTTTGAATAGGGACAAAGGTATTGAAATCACTTGAGATATTGGGATTGTAATTATTTTCCTAACATAGTTGGGTTATCCTTCTCCTTATCCTTAGATGTTTCTTTTGAAGGGTGGCCTATTAGATTGGTTAGACTATTAAGGCCGATATGGGGCATAATAAGCTCTATTTTAATAATATTCCTTCCTCTTCACATTCAACAATTTTTTTACCAAGGTTTGAAACGTATTCTTGAGTTATTAGAAGTTTTTGTGCTCTTAGGAGTCACTAGATTGACTAGTTGAAGCCATTTCCTTTTTTGGTGTATGTATGACATCAAGTGTTACAAAAGGAGGAATGTTAGCAAGGGGAGGAGTGAAAATAGGATGTGGTTAAATATTAGGAAATAAGGGCATAGGTGGCCTAGGTATGAACTTGTTAGCTTGTACTATATTATTCTTTCTCTGATTTCCACTTCACAAGCATCCAATAGTGTGTGTCCCCATAGATTATATCGTTACTACAATGTCACTATTTAGCAATTTTAGATAGTAGAGGAAAACATATTTTTGAGTAGGAATAATAGAGATTATATTCATATCCCATGTATTTTGAAACCTATCATTGAAATCCTACATCACCTCTTGAGGATCCCTCTTGATTGTAGTCAATTGTTTAGCAAGTGACAAGTTGTCACTCTTATCTTACAACCTCTTTCACAAAGCATCACCTAACCATTCCCATGTTGAGATGGAGATAAGAGCAAGGTTACTATACAAATATAAGTCATTTCCATTGAAAGAGGTGGCCAACAACCTAATATCCACATTTTCTTCATTGATGTCATACATATTACAAAATTTGGCAATGTCTCTAATTTATTTAGAAGGGATTATAAAATTATATCTTATGTATTAAGGCACACTCTCAAGGGATACCATTCGGATAGGGTCTTATTGATTAAGGTCAAAAGTAATTTTACCATTTAAAGCCTCAAAATGCAAATATTGAGGGAAGCAATACTAGTGAAAGGGTGTAACAAATATCTTCTTGCAAAGGTAGACTTGGAAATTAGTTTATGAGAAAATTTTATTTTATGGGGATGTGTGTCAGAAAACCTCAATATTTTTGTTGATTTAAAAGGTAATTCAATAAATTCTAAATTATTACCTCTAGAATATAATATTTTAGTTAACTTTGTCATAAAATATAGGTAATATTATTTCACCATAATGTTGAGTGTTCTTTGGAGTCATCAAATGCTGAGAGTGTGGATGTCACAACTTCTATAAGTAGACCAAGACTAACATCAATCTCAATAAATATTATTCAAATGTTGTCCCACTAAGCATTCCATAAACTACTGTCACATAGAATTACACCCTTTTGAGAGATTTATTCAATATCTCTCACTCCTAGCTACAAAATGGGAACAAACCCAAGATATGGGTATCTTGTGAAGGGGTTGAACCTCTAGAGAAGGCTAGTTCATGTTTTTAGCTCACCTAAACTACTAATTCTACATGTAAAATGGATAGAAGAGTTACAAGGGATGACTAAAAACATAAATAAGGTGATGCACTAAACTTAAGGATACTCCAAATTGTATAAAACTAACACTAAGGTAGTTAAAAGATAACCCTCACTCACATAATCTCCCCAACTAGTCATTTTGCATCAATATTTCAAAAACTAGGCCCACTACACAAGAGATGAAGCAAAGAGTATGAAAATCACACTATACCTTCAATAATGACCATAAAAGCACAATTTCAGACTTAAAACAATGTTAAAATACCTATAAAAATGTAACAAAGATGGACAATTACCAATGAAAGATAGTATTTGACAAAAAAATCATATGCAAACTGACTATGACACTAGATGAAAGTGAGAGATAGGCAAAATATGATGTCTTATTACTTCAAAGGTTGTTTTAAAAAAAATTGATAGGTTTTTGCCTTGTCAAAATTAGAGTATCCTTCAAAAATGGGTAAGAAATGGGAGATATAGGAGAAAAGGGAAGAGAGAGGACAAGAAAGCTCTTAGAATTCAATAAATGTCCCTCAACCACATTTTATGGAGTCTCAAAAACATTTTTATTAATTAAGCACTGATCCTCCTCTTCATCAAATTAAAATCCAAATGTCAAAAGGGTTTTTAAGCCTTATCATTAGCCTAAAAATGTACTAGAAGATAAAAAACCTTGAGGAAGATAATGTCACACTCCACTATATTTGTGAAAAGTATTTAAAGACTATAAACCTGATTTAATGGACCAATTTTATCCTCTAACCTTGAAACTCTCTCTCTTGAACTTCTACACACCATTCCACTTGGCTTCTAGAAGGACTTAATATGATGGTTAGTGATCTGGGAACTTTATGCTTACAATTAAACTTGAAGGTTAAGTTTGAGCATTTGATTTTTGATGTATTATTTTCTTTCTCAAATAAAATTTCATCTCTAACCTGAAAAGATTCCATAAAACTTGTAAATCTTTTGGACTCCATTAATAGAGGCCTCCAAGCTTAAGCCATCTTCAACCAACTATGTAATAACCTGCTTCCGAGGCCATTTGTCACCATGAGGGCCACTTATAGACATGTAAAAATAATTTGATACATCCATATCATTATTATGTGGTAGAAAACATAGTTTTATGGCTCCTTCAAAACATGTAACAATGGAGGAAAACACCATTAAACCTACAACCATTTACAAATTATCAAAAAAAATTGATTTTTAACCCTTCAGCTCAACCATGCACACTATAAACCCATATTAAGGGATATAATTTTAATATAATGGTGATTTATGTACCATTATGCCTCTTTCATGCATTTATACCATTTCTCTTTGTGAAGACCTTTAAAAATAGGCATTTTTATCCATTTTAGGCCTCTTAAGAACCCACACGTGCCATATTTACTTGAAAAATAGGTTATACAAGAAAATAAGTAATTATTATAAATTTTATAGGTTGTTTAAAAGTTATTCCATGTAATATCATGGACCTATGAGTTCAAAAATCCAAAACTAGTCAAAAGGGTTCTTTTGGCAATTCATACGTGCCTATCTTTTCATTGATTGTTCATAAAATGTAGACCTCCATTCCAAAAAAAAATTTCTTGAATATTTATACTATATACCCCTTCAAAATTATTAAAAATTTTTGTCTCCCATGTAGAAGGTATGCAAAGATACATGCAGAAGAAGTTTGCTTATGGGGTCTTGCATTTATTTTAGGCCTACATAGAGTCTTAACGATTGTTCATAAATAATCAAGACCTTAACCAATATATATACATAATTTATTTTAGGTAATTATGGTTATTAAAAACATAGAGAAATAATTTGGCCCAACTCCCTATGTAGTGAAAGATATGAACATCTCAAGACGGGGCTTGAAATCGGTGTCTTAGGCTTGAAAACCTCAAAATTCTCCTTGAGAGTTAAAATGAATTTTTAATTATTTCCACATGATTTAAACATATAAATCATGTCCTAAAACATCTTATCTTATCTCAATAAGGTTTCATCTTGCATTGATATATTTTTCTAGTCCCTCAATGTGATATAGGCATTCTAGGCCTTAAGATTAGCTTCAAGGCATAAAATTGAGTGTTATGGATTGAGGAACCTATAATAGTGTATCATTGTCTGAAAAACATGGTTTAAAATTCATTTACATCCCTTTTTACATCTTTTTTTATGTTCAAGTTTCACTTTTGTCTTCATGTTTTTTTAGGACTACCTATGGGAATGGTCATCTCCCTACTTGTTCTTTCCCTGAAGGTTATGGTTTCAATTGAACATGGACTTTCATCATCTATAAAAAATTGTATATATAATTATTATAATCTTATTAATATTCCCAAACACTCCTATGAGATTCAAAAACCCTCCACGAAACATGTACACTTTAGAATGTCTCTTAGCTCCAATGGTGGTTGCCTATAGACATGTGGGTGAATCTCATAAAATACTGGATAATTACACTCTTTTTATACCCATATTATATTTTATACAGTTATAAGTAATAATTAAACATATATCTACCAATTTTCATACTTGAATCTTCGATATTAAGGTTTGGAGATATTGCTTTCTCAAATTTAGCTTAAGCTGCCTACTTGCCTTTTGTTGTCAATAGAAATAGGATTAATTGTGGAAAAAAAGTGAGTATTTTACCTATTATTTTGAATAACCAATATTATTTATAATTATATAAACTCATTATGAACATATACACCAACTTTCATGCTTTGATCATGATTATTAAGGCATGTAGGTGATTTTTACAAAAACATACCAGTAGGCTACTTGAACTTTCATGGAGACTACCTCAGGTCTAAGAAAAAATAGTGTATATTTCCTTTTTTTCATTAAAAATATAAATCATAGGGTTATATAATATGTAAAATTAGTCTTTTTACTAAAATTTAGGCATTGAATCCATGCGTAGGTGCCCTAAAACATCAAAACTACCTTCAAAAGTTGATTGTGTTTGTACTTGACTATATTTTCATGTCAAAGGACTATTATTTCATGTTTTAACCTTGTAAATTTGTATAAAAAATGTTTTATGTTATTTTATTAGGATATATAATACCTTATTTCAATCATTCCAGCCTCTTACTAGTCATTTCTCATGCTATATGTTCGACCACAAACACCATTTCTCATGCTAAGTTTCTAGAGTAACAACCTATGCCAACATTAATGTATGTGGTGATTTGAGGATATTTGAAGTTTTTGGTATCCTTTTCATCATATTTTTGTGTATTTTATCTTCAAGGTAACTTTTATGCTCTTTTAACTTCTAGTAGACATGTGGAGGGCTATGCTAAAATAGAGAGTACCTCCACTCCCCAAGTAACCTTGAGGATGTCATTGGAGGATTGGTTTGGTTATAAATGTTAGAGTTACAATGACTATGGGGTGAATCAATGATGTAACCAAATAAAATTCAATTCCAATCCTTCAAAATCTTAACCATTCAACATAATCATTCATTAAGCATATAAACCATTCATTGTAATGAATAAAGAAAACCATGCAAGATCAAAATTCATAACACATGAACTATGTGGTAAACCTTCATGGTTAATAAAACCCATTATCAATCCTAAAAACACATGAATATAGTTCTAAAATAGATCAAAAACAAGAGAATTTAGTGAATCACCCTCTTCATAAGGAGCATCAACCCCTAAGTATGGACATGTACGCACTTGTCCTATATTTTGAGTACCCATACAACAACTTCTTATATCAAAACCTCCATTAATTTGATTTCCTTCTAATCTAATGGATAAAAAATGAATAATAGATCTCTTGAACACTTCACACTTTCTCAATCCTTCACACACAATCAATGTATCCAAAGTAACCTTTTGGATTACTCTACACTTCTTCACTCGTTTTCAACCATCAACCCTACAAAACACTATTATAATATCCTAAATATGACCTATAGGTCACACACATATTCATCACACTTATATACTCTTAAATTCATCCACCAAGCTTACTCAAACTTCACTATTCTTCACTCATCAACTCTAAAATCCTTCATATTTGTTTATGCTCTTTATAGAGCCTTCATGATCACCACCTTCTTAGTCAACCATAAGACATTCCTTAACCCTTAATTATTCTATCCAACTTAGATAAATATCAACACCACCTACATAGGTTGACCATAGCATTTATATATCATCCTTAAGTAGCAATGCCTTTCAATTAGGCCTAAGTAACCTTTTTAGGTCCATATTGACCTATTCACCCCTTTAACACTTCACCAACCTAAAATAGACACATAAGACCACTTCAAAACACATAGGTTCATTACACATGAACCATAATACACCATCAATTTATCCAATTTATCACTACACTAAATCAAAATATTTCAATCAATTTCCTTATGCATTAAATTGCCATGAATGAATAAAGTATCAATTTTCAAGCAATGGTTCATACTGAATGTTGATTGTTCAAATCTCTAAAATCCATACATATGACCCTTAGGGCGTATAAACACTCTAAAAATTATAATTCACCATAAAACATCCAAACACCATAAAAAAACCTCAAACATCCTTCTTGGGTCACTTGCAAAATAAAGTCAAACCCTCAATAAAATTTAAATTGCAATAAATGAAAATGTACAACCAGTCAAACCTCCAAATCAATTTTCATCGATTTCCCATGAATTTATCTACCACTTCAATTTTTACTACATCATAAAATTCATCAGTCATAAAAATATATAGTTAAAAAGTTGTAGATTAGTTTTCCTTTGTAAATTCAAATATTTGAATTCCAACAGTCACTTTTTAATGCAAAATTGGCGAAGTATGGAAAGTAGTGAATTCTGACTAGGAGAACAACTTTGAATCATCATAAATTTTTATATACATCATTTAAAGATCTGAAAGTTGAAACACATACTCTAGGAACAAATCTAAAAAGTCCCATTTGACCACTTTCTTTTGACACCTTCACATGTGTGAATGATGACATCATCAATTTGATTATTCAAAAAGTTCTACCAGGATAACTAGGATAGCCTAGACCTTCACAAAACTACATAGATGAATTAATTACACTTTAAAAAGTACACCAAGAACTCTCTAGACCCCATATTACCCATTAAACATGGTCAACACATCATCAACATGCATCATCATGCCTAACCATGTAAACACTACAAGGTCCATGCATGATCACTAAGGCACACTTTTTCATTGATGTACTAACATACTTGACACCTAATGAACATCCTTGGCCACATTAGATAAATTATTGATAAAACCTAAATAATAAGTACCCTATGTACCAATTTTGAGAGGCCAATTCCATCTATAGATGCTAAAAAACATCAAAAACTCTCAAAACTACCTTCTAATGCTAACTATGTACTATATCTCCATGAGATGACATTGCTTAAGTGGTCTTTATGAAGGATTGGAGATGTCCATTTGTTATTTTATTTTAAAAGGATAAATCACAAGATTAACCTTGAATGGAAAGTTTTTGAGTTACACTTGAGGGTAAATGATTGAATGAGTCAATGAAATTACCATTTGGATGGCTGTAAGTGTATGTTTTACAATTGATCTTGATTTTAGATATTTTTTTGGTAACCCTATTTATTATCTCTGATCCTATTGATTCTTCATCACCCTCATTAAAATTCAATTTCACCATAGAAATCTATCACTCACTATGTTTATCCCATCTTCTCTCATGATTTGGAGGAAGGCTTGTCTTCTTTTGAGAAGGTTCTAGGTGTGTATTTGAGAGAGTATGAGATGATTGATTATTGATGTCAAAACTTATGAAATGATACAACCTTGAAACCATTATAAGGATCTTAAAAAATGGAATAATTTTATTAAACCCAAATAACATAACAACATCCCTCTCATAATTTACTTGATGATGCAAGTTACACACTTCAACAAACTGTGCAACCCTGTTGTAGGTATACATTTGCATGGAAAAATGGCCAAAACTAAGTTTGGATATCTTTAAGGTTTATTTTTGTTGGAAAATATTATCATTGATGTAAAATATTTATGTCATGTGTGCATTCATGTCAAAGGTAATGATAAAGTGGTAATGCCATGATAATGATGATGATGATGAGTTTGAGCTTGAAGTTGTGCAAGGTAGGATTTAGATGCATATGAAATAAGGTAAGTGTTAACCAAATTTGAATTCTATTCAAATGAGGTCAAACCTTATCATTTTAAACTTCTCAATAAGTTTTATACACATCCTATGGGGTCTCATATTTTCTTATATATCTTACTTGGTCTTATCCTAGTCTTTGTTGAAGTTCATTCCCCTTGAATTGGCCTAGTTAACCATGTTCAACTATGGTCAAACCTTGGTCAAACTTACTCAAAGTTACATTTTGTGTAAAATTTTCATAATATGGAATTTTTCATGTTTATATGTCTTTACAATTCCTAAATTGGTCATTTCCTAAGTTTCATGTCTAAAAAAGGGTCTTTTGGCCACTTTCTAGCCTATTAATGGACTTGTACAAACTTATAAGAGGTTAAATTTTACACCAAGGTGATTTTCAATATGGGTCATGTTAGTATCATTTCATATGATAGTTATAAGTTAGTTTCATAAATAAAGAAACATTTTCCCCTAAAAATAAGCCTTTTCTAACACTTGTACGGACTTCTCAAGATCCTTTGCAACAAAAAATGTGGGTAGAGTATCTCTTCACCTCCCCACACCCATTTACACGTTTTAACTTCAAGGATAATGTAAAATTATGCATCTACAACTCATTTTTCTTCATTTTACTCTTGGCATGTAAATGAAGGTCAACTTCAAGCACTTGGTATGGAAGGTACAAGTAGAGTTAGGATGAGTGCTTGTACAAGTGGATTATAATTTGAGTGAAATTAATTTTGATAGTAAGAACTTGTGTTTTAGTTCCTCCTACTTTATGAACAATTGTTAAAAATTCAAACAACCTTTTATAAAATTACATCTAAGAGGGGTATATTTATGCATCTATTTCTAGACTTTAGAGGTCCATGGATCTATTTTATATTGATGGGATGTTTTTAGGCTGTAATAAAGCTATCTCCATGATATTTTCAACATCTAACACTTCATTTCTCATTATTTTTAAAGGATATCTCAAATGGTGCTTGTTTCTTGAAGTTTACAAAGTTGGGTATAGGACCTACATTTTTAAAACATCTGAGGAGGTTCATGGTGGTGATAATGTACTTGAGGTTCATGTATGAAGAGCTATTTCATGTAATCCTCTTGTGGTAAGTTCAACTAGCACCCTTTCAAAGCCCAATTACCCATCTTTAACTTATTTGTTGCCTTATCACTTTTATTCAAGTTTGTGCTTACTTCAAGAAGTTTTATGGAGGTAAGAGAGTTTGAAGTACATGATGGGATCAATTTAGAGCTTTAACATTTCCCAAGAGTCATGATTTTCATGTCATGAAGACCTAGGATGGTATATGAGCAAGTTTTGGCTTCAAGGAAAGTTATCTCCATTTTTAGCTCTCAATTCCCAAGTGTGGAAAATAGAGATCTTGTAGTTTTTTTGGATTAAAATGTGACATGGTTGAATAATCTTTCATCACTTTTATTAATTTAGCTTTGCATCCCTATTCACCTAGTACAATTATGTCAGATTTGGGAGGGAAAGGGTGAGTGGAAGATGGAATTTGAACTCCTCCAAGTTGTGAGAAAGCCTACTAAAAACTAACAATGACATCTACAACATTCTTGAGTGTTCACCCTACAAGACATTTGGTAAGTCATAAACCATGTCTAACAAGGGGAAACTACTCAAAAGGTTACAAAATGTAACTCTAAGCAAATTTGGCATGAGAGAGGGTACAACTAGTGATAATGACCTACTAGGCATGTAACTTATCCATACAATAAGGGAAAATTACACATAAAACTAGTTTGGTAAGCATTTTTTCATATTTACAAATTCAACATGGTTTGAAATATTTCAATGTGAATGATGAAAATCACTTGGCAAATTTGTTTCCTTGAACAAGAATCTAACTTTAGAAGGAGAAAACAAGGATTTTTTATTTTGTGAAGGATGGATTGATGAACACTTTCATGAAGTTTTGAGAATCAAGGAATGTTTGTTTTGTGTCATTAAATCATAAGTTAAGCCTAAGATAACCTATAGTCAAGTTAGACCAAGCTAAACTAGGAAATGAGCAAGGTTAGTGTTGTAAGTGCTAGTATTATTGTGAGATCAAGGAGAGATGTTGGTTTAAATTTGAATGATCATAATAATCAATAGATATGGATCTTATCACCTTGGAGGATCCCAAAATATAGGAATATATTCACCATTAGTACCCCTATTTACTATCATAGTCAGATAGGGCCATCTTTCTAAGCTTAAGTAAGGTATAGGTTTGACTACTACAAGAGGAAGGGAAGGTCTCAAAATCAGTAAGGTGGTCTAACGACATCAAATGAAGGTGATTATCTTTTAAAAACATTCAAATAACATTCCAATACCATCTTCTTATGAGCAATGTTGACACAGTCTGTATAATCAACCAAAAGAACCTTGTTTCAAGGGGAAAGTGGAGGGCTTCACTAGCAAACAAGATTTTCAAAGGCTTCTAAAGCTCCATAAGCTTGAAATGAGGGTTTGGAACATGTCCACATAATTTATAATCATGGAGGTGATCTATAAGTGGAATCTACAATAAAGTTTAGAAAAAAACATGCAAAAATAAGGGTTTGACCCCTTTTTAAGGAAATAGAGATGGTTAGAAACATAACCATGGAATTGGACAAAACCCTTCAGCATATTGGTCATCAGGACCTTTTGGATCTAAATAAATATTCACTTTATTCATCTAGAAAGGTAAATATGCCTCTATTTTATCTCAGATATAGGTCACTCCTTGCATGCACAAGAATGGTAGTTTTTGGGAAAAGTGTTGGATAGTGAACCAAAGGGTAGTATAATCAATTGGTGAGGTTGTAATATCTAAGGGAAATATAAAGGGACATGATAAAATAGATTATAATTTTGGAATACCAAAGAGATGTCCAAGATAAGAAGGTCTGCATGCATACCTAATAGGAAAGCATGCAAACCTAACCCCAAATGAGATGTCACTTCAAGTTATAAATTTCTCCAAGAGCTCAATTTTTTTTATATAAGGGATATATGGCTAAATATGGGGTGTTAATTCTATAAGAGTTCATTAAATGTGATAATTATGGTCTTTTGGTTCATAAAGTGTAAATAGGCATGTTGAGAAAGCATAGGTCTTATCCCAAAATAGGGGTCATCCCCATTTTTCCTCTTAGTGATCCCTAAAAATGGTTTTTAAATGATTATAGGTCAAATATAGAGGTGAGGAATATATTGTTTGGCAAGGAATCTCCACAAGAAGATATATCCAACCTTGGACATACTGAAACCCTCAGAAGAAGCATGAAAGTAATTCGAAGGCCAACCTCCATCATTCATAACTTTCATGAACTTGTGAATGGTAACTTGAGTCATTAAAATAAGTTTTAGGGGGTAATTAAGAAGCCACCAGTGCCATTTTTAGATAATTTTAATGTCAAAGCTTTATGTTTAAAGCTTAAGAGTACAAACCCTCTAAAGCCCTTCAAAACCCTATTTTGAGACCTAGAGGCAAAAATGAGCCTAAAAGTGCACCCAAATGGAGAAATTTGACCCTAAGTGTTGAGTATAAGTTATTTTCAATTGCACGAGGATGAAAACCATGGCCTTGTATTGTATGTACCTATACAAAAAAGAGGAAGACAAGGCTTATTTTGACCATTTTTTGTGTTGTGTAGGAATGGTAAATTTTCAAGAGATAAAATAACTTGTAGAGGCAAGATTAGGAATTTTTATAAGTTCCTATAACTAGATAAATTTTCCAAGCTTTTAATTTTACCTACCAACTAGTTTTTTTAAACCAGTCTAGTGAGTAAATAGTGATTACATAGAAAAAATGAGAAATATTCATTTGGAGAGCCTTTAAGGAAAATTCATTGTAAATAATGGTATTATAACTCATTACACATGTCATTTACCCTATTTTATATATCATATTATAGGTTTTAAGATATTTATTGTGCCAAGTGTGAGAGGTGAAGGGAAAAAGGCTATTTTGAGACTGCCAAGTGTGATCATGCATGGCCAAGATGATAACGAGGGTTAGGATCCTCTATAATTCATGTGAATGATTATTAGTAACCCATCATACTCATATTAATAATCAAAATTGATCAGGTGTATAGTTTTGGTAGTTTTGGAAGGCCAATTATGAGAGGTTATTTTCTACGCATAGAAAAGGAGTTTGTTGACTATTTATAGGTCTTGGATGATTATAAATGATGTTTTTAATTGCTAACATGATATGTATCACCCCATTATTCTCTCCTATTCATTTTTAAATAATATTAACATTGGTGACACATGTCTTTATGCCTCTTCAACTTCCCTTCTCTCTCTCTTCTTCTAAGTTCTATAAATTAGGCCTTTTTGGCCATTGTATGGATCTCTCTACTAGGTACAGTGAAGCCCTAAATTTTTTTTACCTTGAACAAATAAATAAAATTAGTTTTTTCTCATTTTAATAATTCAGTAAGTATACATTATAGTGTTTATTCTTGTGCATGTGTGATGTCTATTTCCCTTCACATGTACTCTTATTAGTACCTAGTGTGTTATGGTACTTTTATTATAGGTCAACAAGAAGTCTCAAGTGAGCTTTAAGGTAGAATGAATATATAATTAAATGTAGTGTCTTATAATTCCTATTTCCTAATTCTTTGTAACTTATGCTATATCCTAAACCCCATGTTGAAGCACTGATGTGTGTGTGTGTGAGAGAGAGAGAGTTGATATTGAGTGAAGTGTATATGTAACTTGTTCTTGGTTCCAAGTGTATATAAAAATTATGAGTAGAGAAAAATATTTGGTTTATCACCCCCATAGAGTAGATTTATTTTTAATCATCCTCTATCCCTTTTCATCCCAAATTTTATTAGTAAGATTTGAGCTTTATTGATACATCAAGGGGAGCTAGCCTCTAATCTAGATATCTACCTCCTAATAGGGATACCTATAGCCCTGATGTGGTTCCATTGTTTCACATAAATGAGGAGAAGCTTGTCCCATATCCCCATTGGGTTAAGGTTCAAGTGAAACTAGTTTTTGGAATTCCAAATGGGACTATTAAGTCCATTCTTTGAGGAGTTTTGGTGTTCTCCTCAAGACATCAACATTTGGGGGCAATTCTACTAAGCACTAATGGTGACTCCAAGTACATATCTACTAGTTGAGTAGTCTAGGTATACCAATTAATGTTGTTATTATTAGTTTATTATCTTTTTTGAATTTATCCATGGATAAATTTTAGTTTGAGCTTGTGCTAACTCAAGTTGAGGAGCTATGTCCTTCTTGGCCTATCCCTTCTTAATGTGAAGAGATCCTTTTCCAACCTTTTTATGATCTTCATCAATCATTTATTACCCATGACCATCCATATCAAGCTTGTACTCCATATATCCCACCTAACCCCTCTCCAATCCATCACTTTGAAAATTTAAAAATAACTCTCCTTGGTTACCAAGAATACATGCAAAACCTTGACACTAGATGTGGTTGTGGTGAAATCATAACTAGTGTTTATATTGAGAGTGTAATGAATGCCTTGGAACAAATCAAGGAGTGGATACCTATAGATGGGGATAATTATCTAAATCTTACCTAAGAAGTTATTAATTTTTGTGGTTTGATATTTAATCTATAGGAGAGATTGAGAGTTTGTGAACAAATTCCATCTTGGCAACCTCAAAACTCCCCACAATCAGTGGCAAGTGTGCCATTTTTGCACCTTCAAAATTATAGTCCAACCATGTTTCATAATACCCCAAACCCCTTATGTACTTCCCAAAGTTTCCCTTCTTGGAAATCCATCCAATAAATCAACCTAAGGGACGAAAAAATCATGTTTGTGTAGGTTCACTTGTTTAAAGAGGATTTTGAGGAGAGATTAAATTTTGAAACTCATTTTGAAAGAGAGTTTGAATTGGCCAATCAAGCCTAGAAGTAGTACATCATGGAAATGGTAGGTAAACTCTCTAACCCTACTATTTCAAGTTCCAATCAAGATACCAAACCTCAAGAAGCTACTAGTTTCCTAAACATATCTTTCACTCCTTCACTAGCATCTCAGTCCTATGAAAATATCCTTGAACCCACCTTTCCAAAATGGGTAAAAGTGATAGCATCTTGTGAAGAGAATAATGATATTATTTGGGTGAATAATTTGATATAAGAGATAATCCTAAAACCACTAAACTCCTTCCCACCCCTCCTTAAGAGACCATTGAATCCATCCTTCCACCTCCTCTAACTGATCAAGGTTGCCTTCCTAATGTGGATAATTGTATTGCTACATGGGAATCCCCTTTTGCCAAACTCCCTACTTTTGAGATTCATGATGTTGACACCACCAAGGAGGATGAAATTAAAATTTTAGATTATATAAAGGATGAGGAGGTGTTGACTGATAATGAGGACACATCTTCTTGTAATGATGAAGTAAAAGTTGAGGGAGGGTTTTTAGAAGAGCTCCTTTTTAATCTCATAGAGGAAGAGGAAGAAGTCTCTCTTGTTTTTCCATTTCATGATGTAAACCAGTCTTCTAAGGAGGATGTATGGTAGGTGTTTTAGGATATATAAAAAGAAGGTGAAGGCTTTAAATAGCCTACAAGTCCTTTGGAACTCACTCCAAGCCATGATAAGAAAGAGGTTGTGTCTAAAAAGGAAGACATGTGGAAAACCTACTTGTAAATGTTTAAAGAATATGAGGAGGGTGAGAAGGCTGATCTCCAAGTTGAACAAGATTAAGATGAAGGAAAGAAACGACATGATGATGAATATAACCTCCAAGAAAGTCTCGCTCATGATGGAGTCATCTATGATGATCTTAGACCTTTGAAAGGTGGTCTAGAGTTTATTTATACATCCATCTATAAAGCTACCTCCACGAACACCAAAAGAGGTCTTGAACAAAAAATAATTCCTAATATAACTGATACAATTATCCTTGAAGAGTTTGAATAAGTTATGACAATGGAAAATAATGATGGAATCTTTTAAGGACACATAAACTTGTAACAAGTTATCCCATGTCTAAGTATGCCAATTTTGCATGAAGAGCCAAGAGAACACCAGTATGAGGCTTGATTCAAGGTTCAAGAGGACCTTATATATTTTGGAAACCTATGGGAGATGATTCCATTGGATGATGTACACAGACAAGGAATAAAAAGAAAGTAAGAGTCATATAATATCCTATCTAAGAAGAAGCTAGCTTGCCATCCTCACTCATTTAGTAAGGAAGGAGACATAAGGTACTTCCCTTTTGATCTAGTAAGGAAGGTATGATCAAGATGTACATACATATTTTTTAATTTTTAGTTGTGTCTTATTTCCCTAAGTGCTTAGTAGCACAAGTGTGTCCTTGTCTTATTTGTTGTTGTGTCTTTTGTGAGAGTTATTTCCATTTGTGTGTTTTTAGGTATGATTATTATATTTTTGAGATTATCAAGGTATCATCTTGATGTTTCCAAGTGTATACCGAATCCCTTGCCTAATGGATAATATAAGGCTACTAGTCCTCAACATAGGCAAGCATGTTACCACTAGGAGTTGCCAAATTATTGACTAAATTTGACTTCTATTCAAAATGAGGTCAACCCATATCATTTTAAACTTTTAAATAAGGTTTATACACATCCTATGGGGTCTCATATTATCCTATATATCTTACTTGGTCTTGTCTAGTTCTTGTCTAAGTTCATTCATCTCAAATTGGCCTAGTCAACCATGGCCAACTATGGTCAAACCTTGGTCAAACTTATTAAAAGTAAATTTTGTGTGTAATTGTCATAATATGGCATTTATTATGTTTTTATGTCTTTATAAGTCATAAATTTCTCATTTCTTAAGTTTAATGTGCAAAAAAGGGTCTTTTGGCCAATTTTTAGACCATTAATAGACTTATACGGACTTATAAGAGGGTAAATTTTACACCAAGGTGAGATTAAACATGGTCCATGTCAAGATCATGTCATGTGATAGTTATAATCTAGGTTCATCAGTCAATAAATAGTTTTTCACTAAAAAATAGGCCTTTTCCAACATTTGTATAGACTTCTCAAGATCTTTTACATTAGAAAACATGGGTGGAGTGTCTCTTCACCTCCCCACACCCACTTACACATTTTAAATTCAAGGATAATGGGAAAATATGCATTTGAAACACATTTTTATTCATTTTTCTCTTGGCATGCAAAGGAAGGTGAACTTCAAGTAGTTGGTATAGAAGGTATAGGTAGACTTGGGAGGATTTATTATACAGGTGGACTTTAATATAATTTCAATTCATTTTTATATCAATAACTTATGTTTTAGTGCCTCATACTTTATGAACAATCGTTAACCATCTAATCAACCTTTTATAGAATTGCATCCAAAAGGGGTATATTTATGCATCTATTTCTTGTTTTTAGAGGTCCATGGAGCTATTTTATATTTATGGGATGTTTTTAGGCTGGAATAAATCTCTCTCCATCATATTTTAAACATATAACACTTCACTTCTCATTATTTTTGAAGGATATCTCAAATGGTTCTTGTTTCTTGAAGTTTACAAAGTTGGGTATAGGACCTATGTTTTTCCAACATCTAAGGAGATTCATGGTGGTGATAATGTGATTTAGGTTCATGTATGAATATATATTTCATGTAATCATCTTTTTTTAAGTCCAAGTAGCACCATTCCAAAGCCAAATTGTCCATCTTTACCTTATTTATTGCCTTATCACTTTTAATCAAGTTTGTGCTTGGTTCAAGAAGTTGTACAAAGGTGAGAGAGTTTAAATTACATGATGGGATACATTTATATATTTATAATTACAAAATAGTCATTATTTTCATGTCATGAATACCTTGAATGGTAAATGATAAAGTTTTCATTTCAAGGAATGTTATCTCCATTTTGAGCTCTCAGTCCCTGAGTGTGGAAAACAAAGATCCTATAGTTTTTGTTGATTAATATTTGGCATGGTGGAAGAATATTTCATAAATTTTATTTCCTTAAATTTGTACCCCTATTTGCATTGTACAACTATGTCAAATTTTGGAGGCAAAGGGTAAGTGTAAGATGGACTTTGAACTCCTCCAAATTGTCAAGAAACCTACTAAGAACTAATAATGACATCTATAGGATTCTCAAGGAGTGTTCACCCTACAAGACATTTAGTAATTCCAAAACAATGTATAATAAGGGGAAAATAATAAAAATGTTCCAAAAGGTAAATCCAATCAAAATTTACATGAGAGAGGGTAAAAATGGTGATAATGACCTATTAGGCCTATACCCTATCCATGTAACAAGGGAAAATTGCACCTATAGCTAGTTTGGTAAGCATTTGGTCATCTTTCCAATTTTTAACATGGTTTAAAATATTTCAATATGAATTATTAAAAACACTTGGATTTCCCTTGAATAATAAACTAGCTTTAGGAGAAAATAATGTTTCCTATAGTATCATATAACCCTGTATGGACTGAAACAGGGATACAAGGATAAATCAAGAACAAGGCATGGAAATGTGTTGTTTTGACCACTCAAGGTGGTTTCAATATAAAAGGATAGTTTTAAAATATGTATAAGGACATTTAAAATTTTTTAGTGACCTCATTACTCCTACCAAACCCATAAATCCACCTATAAAAGGCCTTAGATGACAAACATAGTCAAAACAAGGTTTGTGAATAATTGGAGAGAAGTTGAAGGTTTGAACTCTGTTTGAAATCCTTAGAGAGGATAGTAAGGTGGAAAATGTGAAATTAATTAAAATATTATTTTTACAGGTCTAAATACAAAATCAACAAAAAATTTTCTTGGCAATCAACCACCTACAAGGGTCTATGAAGAAAAACACAGTCAGGCAGATTATCTTCTAGACCAAAGATCCTAACATGGAGTTTTGACATGTTTGAAGAGTTATATTTTTAATATAATCATTAATAATGTCTTATGACCTAAAAAAAATTTAGGAAAGGTTCATAAACATCAATCTAATTCCTAAAATAACCTACAAGTAGGATTCATGATGTGTCTCAGTCCTAAACATGAAGGTGCTTAATAATTGGAGATGAAGAGTACTTGGTGCATGAGAAAGTGAAATTGGCCTAGAAGAATGGATTGATGAAAAATTTAATGATTTTTTGCAAGTAAAATAATTTTTTTTTTGTCATTAAATCATGATTTAATCCCAAGACAACCTATAGTCAAGTTATGCCAAGCTAAACTACGAAATGAGCAGGGTTAGTGTTGTAAGTGCTATTATCATTGTGAGATCAAGGAGAGATATTGTTTTGAATTTTAAAGCTTGTAAATATATATATATATATATATATATATATATATATATGTATGTATGTATGTATGTATGTATGTATGTATATTATCACCTTTAAGGATCCCCAAACAATAACATATTCACCAATAGCACCCATGTTTATTATCATAGTCAGACATGGCCATCTTTCCAAGCTTAAGCAAGGTATAGGTTTGACTACTCCAAGATGGAGGGAAGGTATCAAAATTAGTAAGGTATTATAATATAAGAAAATTAAGGTGATGATGTTAAAAACACATTCAACTAACATTCCAAGACCATCTTATTATGAGCAATGTTGACATGGTCCGTATAGTCAACTAAGAGAACCTTGTTTCAAGGGGTAAGTGGAGGGTTTCACTGGAAAGAAAGATTTTAAAAGGATTAAAAATATATATAATGTTTAAATGAAGGTGGGTAACATTTAAAATAATTTTATAAGCATGGATGATATTTTTAATTAGCATCCACAAGAAGGTTTAGGTAAAAACATGTAAAAAATAGGGTTTTTGACCCCTTTTTTGAGGAAATGGAGATGGTTAGACCCTTAAACATGGAATTAGACAAAAACATTTGGAAAATGTGGTAATTATGAAAATTTGGATATCAAAAAATATTCAATTTTCTCTTTAAAATAGGTAAATATGCGTCTATTTTCTCTCAGAGGTAGGCCACTCCTTACATGCACAAGAATGGCAGTTTTTAGGAAAAGTGTTGGATAGTGAACCAAAGGGCTGTATAATCAATTAGTGGGTTTTTAATAGTAATGTAAGATAAATAATGAAATGTTAAAACATATTTTAAATTTTTAATACAAAATAGATGCCCTGAACAATAAGGTCTGTAGCTACACTTAGTACAAAAGCATGCAAACCCAACCCCAAATGAGATGTCACTTCAAGTTATATCTTTTTCCAAGCACTCTAATTTTTTTTATGAGGCATATATGGGTAAATATGAGGTTTTAATTATATATGAATCAATTAAATGTTATAATTATGGTCTTTTTGTTTAGAAAGTTTAAATATTCCTATTGAGAAGGCATAGGTCTTACCCCAAAGTAGGGGTCATCCATATTTTTGCCTCTTTGTGAGCCATATAAAGTGTTTAAAAAATTTTATAGGTAAAATAAATATGAGAGGAATATTTTATATGGTAATTAATATCCATATGAAGCCATCTCCAATCCTAGACATATTGAAACCTTCACAAGAAGCATGAAAGCAATTCGAAGGCCAACCTCTGTCATTCATAAAATTCATGAAATTATGCACGAGATATTGAGCCATTAAAGGAAGTTGTAGGGGGTAATTAAGAAAACAAAAGTTTATTTTTGATATAATTTAAATTTCAAACATTTATGAACAAAGGTTAAGAGTACAAACCCTACAAAACCCTTCAAAACCCTATTTTGAGGCCTAGTGGTCAAAATGACCCTGAAAGTGCACCCAAATGGAAAACTTTGACCTTGAGTACTTAAGATAATTTATTTCCAAATCCATGAGGATCACAACCATGGCCTTGAATTATACTGAACTATATGGAAAAAGGGAAAACATGGCTTATTTTGACTATTTTATATGTTGTGTAGGCATGGTAAACTTCCATAAGATAAAATCACTTTTGGAGGGAATACCAGGAATTTTTATAAGTCCCTATTTTAATTATATCAAGTTTAAAAGCTTTTATGTGTGCCTATCAACTACTTCTGTTTAGCTAGTCTAGTGTGTCAGCTAGTGAGGACTTAGAAAAAATGATAAATCTTCATTTGGAGAGCCTTTAAGGATAATTTATTAAAAATAATGGTATTATAACTACTTACACATGTAATTTATCCTATTTTATTCTCCATATTGCAGACTTTGAAATATTTAAGGTGCTAAGTGTGAAAGGTTAGGAAAAAAAGGCTATTTTAAGACTGATAACTGTAATCATGCATGACCAAGATGATAGGGAGGGTCAAGAGCCTCCCTATTGAATGTGAGTGATTCTTAGTAACCCCTAATACTCATATTAATCATAAAAATTGATAATGTGTAGAGTTTGGGTAGTTTTTGAAGGCCAATTATGAGAGGTAAGTTTTTATGCATAAGGAGTTTCTTAACTATTTGTAGGTCTTAGATGATTAGAAATGATGTTTGTAACTCCTAATATGATATGGATAACCCCATTCCTCTCTCCCATTAATTTTTAATTTATCATCACATTAGTGACACATGTCCTTATCCCTCTTCAACTTCCCTACTCTCTCTCTTCTTCTAAGTTCTATAAATTGGGCCTTCTTGGCCATTGTATGGATCTCTCTATTGGGTATGGTGAAGCTCAAAAAAATTTGCTTTGAATAAATAAAGAAAATTAATTTTACCTCATTATAATAATTCAATAATTATACATGATAATGTTTAGTCTTGTGCAAGTGTGATGTCTATTTGCCTTAACATGTACTCTTATTAGTACCTAGTGTGTTATGATCTTTTTCTTGCAAGTCAACAAGAAGTGTCAAGTGATGTTAGAGGGATATTTCTAAGCTATGTGACCAATTTTTATATTCCAAGGATCAAATATTTCTAATTTCAAATTGATTCATGTCAAAGTGGGATCAATTATTTCATATAAGGTATGTAAGTATCATGAGCACTTAAAAGTATTTTTGAATACATTCATGATGTTAAGAGGATCTTGGTGGATTTTTAGTCCAATTTTTAATTAATGGAAAATTAGGATAGGGAAAATAAGAGGTTACCATAAATAAAAAAGGGGGATATTATTAGCAAGTGTTGTCATTGATGTCAAAAATTGATGTCATGTGTGCATTCATGCCAAAGGTAATGACAAAGTGGTGATGTCATGATGATGAGTTTGAGATTGAACTTGTGAAAGATAATATTTGGATGAATATTATGTAAGGTAAGTATTTTATAAGGCTTTCTATATTGTATTTATCATGTTGATGTAGTTTCAGGTCAAGGAGAGAAGATAAGCATGTGAACAATATGTTAGCATAGGCTTGGTAGCATAGTATGTAATCATGAATCTTTAGTATATGCTTGGATAGGAATTTTATGAATTTAATATATAATTATATCATGTTTTATAGGTCTTATGGGGTGTCAATAGTTCTTAAATGTTTATGATAATGCACGGTGTTCATCCAGTTCTTCATTATGTTCATCTAGGCATATTTAGTTTTATGGAATAAAAATCTCAATAGGAAGTTTGATGACATCACAATAAAAACATATGATGAGTCAAAATTATATGGTCATATGGGTGTGATAAAATTTTTCCCAAGAATCTATCTTCAAAATTTTAGGTCATGAGGTTGAGTATAGCTAAATATGTGTGGGTGTAAAGTTAGCTTCTAACTTAGACCATCACTACACATCATTAGATATGAATGAACCAAAAAGTTTGTACACTTAATGTAGGTAATTATAAATCCAACTAAGGTAAAATGTTTATATGGAGATGTTTTCTATAGTTACAATAATCTGAACTAAAATATTGGATTCTTGAAGTGATTTCTAGCTCAAGATATAAAGCTTCAATGTTGCTCTAGCAAACTATGATGAGCTAGAGACCATCAAGTTTAATCATGTTGATATCTGACATCATTGGTCTAGAAGATACAAATATGATTTATTAATCATATATATTGAGATTAATGGTTTGTATTAATTCAACATTTTAAAGTTTTTACATGCTAGTGATAGTATCACAAGTTTGATAATCTGACAAAAGATCAACAGTGAGTAGTGGTTCATACTTATGAATATCAATAGTGCAGGACAAGTCAAAAAGTCAACAAAACAAGATAGACTACAAGTGGCATAAGCACATAGAATGTAAAAATATATTTTAATGTTATGTGAGGGTGATAAGATTCATAATCATGGGATTTATGATCAAGATCTAACATTGAGCATTGAAAGATAATGATTGAGATACTCTAAAGAGATTGACAGTGTGTTTGTTCCAAATTGTTAAGAAGAAATGAGATAATAACGAGTGCTCAATACTTAACAAATGTTTATCATAGTTAAATATCATGATGATCTCTAAAATATTTATAGTATATATTTGATCATAATATGTGAGGACACGAGATAATGACAAAGTGTTCGATGTTTAACAATGACCATTGGCATTTGAATTTAGCAAAGGGATAAACCATTTTTTAGTGTTTGAGCCATAACTTTTGATATAGGATGAATTAAAAGGTACAATAAAAGTAAAATATATATAGGAGTTCAAGGAAAATATATTTAATCTAGTTATAAGGTTTGAATGTTTGTAAAGTCAAATTTATTGAAATCTAATGTTGACTATGTTTAACCATGTTTTCTATGTGTCTCAAGAAGGATATTTTTAGCTAATCTGAAGATATTTCGATGTTTCAAGCGGACTAAGATATTAGAGAGTGTTTTAAACTCCATGAGTATCATATTTATATATTTTAGAGGTTTAAACAATCCATATTATATATGATCAAAGGTTTAGGAGTTAACTATGTGTTCATTCTTCATGACCATATGTACATAATGATGTTTGGGATAATTGTGATATAGAAAAAGGGTGTTGTGATGAATGTTATCACATAAAGTGGACCTATAAAATGTGTGGCATGGTTATATGTACTATTATATTGATTTTTTGTTCTAATGTTTATCTAATAATTGTCAAAGAGGTGAATGGGTCTCCATGAGACTTAAAGGGCTATTAAGGCCTAACTGAATGGTGTAGCTACTTAAAGGTGACCCATGGATGCTTTGGATGACCTATGGGAATGGTATTGAGCTATGTCTTAGTGTGATATAAGCCTTAAAGGTTATGTCATGTCTAATTTTTGACCAAGAAGTTAATAATCATGAAGGCTCTATAAAAGGTGAAATCAAAGGTGATGATTTCTAGACTTTTAAGAAGGGGTTCTAAGTAGAGAAAGAGTATAGAGTTAAGAGTTAAATGAGAATAAGGGTTCCTAGTGGATGGGTTGAAAAAATAGAGTAGGTTGATGACTGTGTGTATGACCTTAGGTCATATTTTTGATATTATAAATATTTCTCGTACAAGTTTGAAGACTCTTGAAAAGGAGGCATGTGTGAGTGTTGTGAAGTTAAGGATAGAAGAAAGGGAGTGTTCCCTGTGGATGAGTTATGGAGCATATGAGGTTGATAATTGTGTGTAAGACCTATAGGTCATATTTTATATGTCATAAATAGTGATCTTGTAGGTTTGAAGATTGAGGATGAGTAAAGAGGTCTAGAGTTATCCAAAAGGATATTTTGGATGCCTTGAGTGTGAGTGAAGGATAGATGATGTTTGTGTAAGCTTGGTGGTTAATTTGAGAGGCAGACTAGTGTATGGATTGTGTGTATGACTATTTGGTCATATTGTTAAGGTTGTGATAGATTTGTTACTAAGAAGTGTAGAATGATCCCAAACGTAGTCTTGGATGTCTGTGGTTGTGTCAAGAAATGAAGGGGACTAATATACATTATATCTCCATCAGATTGGGAGGCACTCAATGTTTAGGAGATGTTCATATCGTAGGTGTTGGGAGGGTTATCAATATCTAGGTTATAATTATTTGACCATCCTAGGCATAGGTACTCTTTATAAAGTAGGTGTTTCACTAACCATGTCAGAAGGACTTGACCATCCTAAGGTTAGGTGCTCCTTGTGAAGCAAGAATTTCACTAAATCTAGGTTAGGACTTGACCATCTTAGGGGTAGGTGTTCCATTAAAGTCTCATGTTTGTAATACCTTATAGGATAAGTAGTCCTTGTGTTTTTAGGCTAGAGAGTGGGTTTTATTCCCCACAAGGGCTTTTAACATTAGATGTTTTGTTACGATGAACTATTCTTATCCATGCTTTGTATGTGGATTCTTTGATTTGATTGTAATCTAGTTATATATGCTTATTGTGTTGATTCATGAATGCCAATGAATGAATGATAAGTGATCATAAAATGAAATATTGGTTGATTGATTCACCCCCTTTCTCTTTGTCATATTATACATATAACACTCTTTGGTTATAGTATTATAGTCATGGCCTTACCATAATTTCTACCTCTAGAGTCACCATTGCATCTCTCAAAAATAGACCTTTCCTTCCTTCTTCTTGACTGTGCATCAAGTCAAGGTTATATAGACTAAGCATATATTCTAGGTTTTGAATAACACCATACAACTCTTCTCATGGTTTTCAATGATATTACCTTGTTTTAAGCTCTTCCATTGATTAAAATCTCCCTTAAACACAACTTATACTACTTATCTTGTATCTTTTATATCCCTTTTCCTTGTATAGATGTAGATGTAGACTTAATTTTGATTTTAAGGACTATGTAAGGGTTTTAGAACTTGGAAAGAAAAAAAACATGAACATGTGCATTTACTTCTTCTGAATTGATGAGAGATGAATGATACAAGACCAAAGACCTTGAAAGAGATGGTGGAGTCATTCCTTCCTTTGTATCACCATGAGCTCTTCATTCTACTTGTTGTTGACTATAGGTCTCTCTCAAAGTGATTTCTTGATGGTTATTATATATGGAAAAACAATTAATTTATTTTGTTTCCATATAATCTATTGGATCTAATTTTATCACAACTCTATCAATTCTATCCTCTAGTCTAAACACCTTAAACCCTCATTCAGTAGGCAGTTTACATGATTTCTTTTCTTATTTAAACATACCAAATATGATTATAGATTTCATGAGGAAAATATGACCAATTAGATGATATTTCATGATCACATCACAATTTAAAAAACCCCTTTAATCCTTTCAATCCCACCATGATTTTTCACTCTTCACCCTCTTTAGAGCCACCAAGTCTTTGCAGCCCTTTTTTGAGAGGTTTCTATTTATTTGAAGAGTTCATACACCTTATTGAGGACTTAAGGAAATTTTAAAACACCATAAATATAATAAAAACCCTGCATAAAGTTGTAAGGTCTGAATCCAAGTTTAGAAGGTACTTACTTTATTAGCATGCCTCCAATTAGGCCTCTTAAGCCAAAACACACTTACCTAGACCTCAAATCTAAAATATACCATATGGTATCAAACCAAAACCATATTATTATCTTTACACAATAAAATAGACATGATTAAAAAAAATTATGGTTTTTTACTAGTTAAAACTTTAGATATAGGGTTTTTTTGTTAGAAACCCTTGTTGAGCTAAATGTGCAGGGCTATAGAGGTTGAAAGCCTTCAAAAATCAATTTATTGAGTTTGAAGATTGTTAAATGAAACAAATGGCCATATAATAGTCTTTATTAAACCCATATATATATATATATATATATATATATATATACATATATATATACATATATATATATATATACATATATATAGATATATATATACATATATATATACATATATATATATATACATATATATATATATGTATACATATATATATATATATATATATATATATACATATACATATATATATACATATATATATATATACATATATATATATATATATATATATATATATATATATATATATATATATATATATACATACACACACACACACACACACACACACACAATATATATATATATATATATATATATATATATATATATATATATATATATATATATATATATATATACATACACACACACACACACACACACACACACATATATAGGTTATAAACATTTAAAAAACCATTTAATTCCTTAAACTAAGTGAAACTCAAAACTTTATACCATCTTTAGAAGACTGTATAAGAATATGCAACATTTAAGATCGATTTATTAAGTTTTATGATTTACCAAGACCTAATTATTTTTTAATTATCACCTTGAGGCACCTAAAAATCTATTATAATCATTATTTTACCATTATAAATCAATAAAAACATCTAGAATCAATAATTTAGGTTGAATACACATTCAAAAAATGAGAAGTATGAGACATAGAGAGAGATAAATATGTGTATATTGATATTTATAAGGTATAAAAACCTAGTTATTTTTTAGTTATAACATAAAATATCTTATATAAATATTAAAATAATTATATTTCAACATCTAGTCCCTTTAACTCTTCAAACATTATTTTTTTAGTTGTCTACATTTGCATGCCAAAATCCTGAATTTGGCAAACTTAAACCTTTCCTCATTTTGCCTTGAAAGTTATAAAGTGATCAATATAAAAAGGTTAGGTAAGAATTAAAATCACCATAAAATTCGTAAAAAACACTCACATTATGTTCAAACCATTCTTCATACCTTATATACCCTTCAAAATCTTGCATCGGCCCATGTTTATTGTCAACAAACATACATAGGAATGTGACAAAATAATAGATAATTACACTCATTTTAAATATATATATATATATATATATATATATATATATATACATGTATATATATATATATACATGTATATATATATATATACATGTATATATATATATATATATATATATACATATATGTATATATACATACATATATGTATATATATATATATATATATACATATATGTATATATATATATATATACGTATATACATATATATATATATATATATATATATATATATATATATATATAAAATAAATAGTTAAAAAATCTCAATATAACCAAATATACGAGATTTAATAACATGATTATACCTCCAGATGCCCCAAAATTCATTTTTCCTAAAACTAGCTAGTTAGTTGCCTAGTTTTTTATGCTTCTTAGGTTCATGACTAGGCTTGTTTTATTCCACCTTATCATAATGGAATTAATTTTATTAAAATGAATTTTTTTATGTTATATAAGACTTATCAAATTATATTTACCCTTTTTATACAATTTTTTTTCTTGTATACCTTGTCATCACACCATTTCTACTTCTTGCTTGTTAACCCGCACTTTGCCAAGACTAGTTGTACGTGACATGTCAATAATAAAAGGTTATTTTGGAAATTAAAATTATGATTTATAATATAATTTCATATATTTATATTTATCAATTCATTTGGAACCATATCATACTTCATATTTTGGTGCATTGGCACTTTAGTTCACTCCTTCAATACATAGTTGTAGGTGTCTATTTTATCTTGAATATGACAGTGGTATCAATGGAGAATTGGAGAGAGTTATAAATTACTCAAATTTAAGTTTCCAAAATTATATTTTAAACCCTTTATACTAATTTACCTTACCTAATACAAATTCCTTGAGTTTTAAAAGATCACTTGCCGTAGTAATCCTTAAGAGCATCTTCTACACTCAGTGGTAGGTAATGATTTCTACCATTGTACGGACTAAGGAGGATGGTCTTTTAATTGAACATGTATTAAAGATTGAATACCAATTATCTAGTCTATTCTTTTTTTAAATAATTAAATTGGGTTACTATAGTGATTGAGTGGATAATAAACCAATAAAAATCAATTACCTTAATTTCCACAAACCTACCTTAACAAAGGCTAACAAGAGGAAATAAAGTTGTTTTATCTCTCTCAACCTAACTCCCAAGACCAATTTTTCACTAAGATGGTATTATTACTTCTTGTATTATTGATAATTTATTCAATTATAATTAAATCTACATGAGGTGAATCTTCATGATTAATCAAGATCATTTGCATCTTGTAGGGAAGCTTAGATAGTTGTAAGTGCTTATTTGGCTTTTTGACAAAATTTCAGAACAACTTATCGTATCTTGCCCCTCTCACATATAAATAAAATTTAAATAATTTAATTTAAATATAGTTAAACTTTATAATAATGATACCAATCATCAAACATTTTTTTCTCTCTTACAACATGTCCTCTTATGTATGGAAAATGTGTGGACCATACCTAATTAGGTGTTGAGAGTGAAGTTCTTGATGATCTCCAATAATTTTTGATGAGATTATGGGATTTTATGATGATGTAAATAAATTATGAACATTTATTTATATTTCCCAAGCCATGTTATAAATATTTTAAAACCTAAAACTTCTTTTCACACTCCATTATCTTGTTCAAAGTGTCATTTTGGATCATGTTTTTCATTACATATTGAATCTCAATAGATAAAGGGTGGTTATTTAAAGAAATAATATTAATTTAATGAATTTTTATGATCCTTTATGATTTATTTAATATTAGAGACCTATGAGAGTGACCACCATGAGGATAAAACAAGATTTGTGTAGAATTTGTCAAAGCAACCTATATATTAAGACCTTCTCCTTTCAAGTGAAATATCCACATGGAGATGAATTATATAATGAAAACACAAATAAATTGAGATAAATTAATTTTAAAATAAATCCTAAAAATAATTATTCCCCATAATTTTCTAAAGCAAATAAATAGGAGATCACCCGGATCTTATCTAGATGAATAGGCCATCTAGACACCCCTATATTGTTAGTGATTGTTAATAAATATGGGGAGATGAACAAAAATAAAAATAAAAAAATTGGAATGAAAATATGGTACCTATCACTACCCAAAATATTCTATCTAAAATCTCTCTCTCCTAACCATAATCAAGTGGAAACTTGGGGCTCTCCTAGAGTTGTTCAAGACTACCCAAAATGGTTTTTCCCTAGTATGAAGAACCAGAAGCCTATCTATGAAATATACCACTTTTTAAAACTTTTATGTGATGTAAATTACATTTAATTAATTATTTAAACCTTATTAAATTATTATAACTCTATTAATGATAAAAAACCTATTTTATGCCTAGTTTATAGTTAATAGGTTTTCTTTCCCTATGTTGGTTCTTGTGGTAAAATCTAATTTTAGAGTCCTAAGAGAAGATATTATGAAAACCATAAATTATTTTATATTATATTTGAGCCCATGTATTAATAAAAATGTTAAAAAACCTATTTAGCCAAAGCTCTAAAAAATGCATCTTTTTTCTCCCAAACTCCTCTCCTCCACTCCAAATGACTTGAAATGGCCTTGAGAATGTTTAAATGGAGAAAACATGACATAATAAGGTGTAATTAATTCAAAACTAATTTTAATTCCTTAAAATTCACTTTTTTTACTTAATAATTTCTATTTAGAAGGTCCCCAAGGCATCTAATGCTCTTTTAGGGGTATTTTGGGTTATTTAGCTTCTCTAGAAATCATTTTTGACTCGTAATCTATGATGATTTGTTAAAACCTCATTCCTACCCTTTAATTATAAAATACCCTATAAACTAGCTAGATAATTCACTTGTAGTTCATGACCCATTTCTCAGCCTTTTCCTTAAAATCTCCAAATTCACCTTAAAACTTATTGAAAGTGTTTGAAAATATTTAAAGGGACATGAGGTTTAGTAATGAGTTTTTTCTTTTATTTACACCTTTGGATCATACACTACACAAATACTCTTTTTATGTCCTCACACCACACTAGGACCTTTTAGGATACTACACTACATCATGTTAGGACTAGAAAGAGGATAGTCATGGAGGCAAAAGGTTATTAAATGGTCTAGGAGAGTGGTTTGATCCATATAGGAAAAAGTTTCATATGTAGGAAAATTTATGCCAATATTTACCTAATGATGGTAACATAATATTTTACATGTGCATTAGTTTCCCCTTCCCTTTAAAGGTCCAGTAGGGGACATGGAAGAAGAACATCTTGTATATCAGAATTTAGAGTCTCTTTGAGATATTCATCATAGGTCCTCATGTTTTTGAAATCCATCATGGTTGTATTTGGACTAGGGTTAAAGGGGAAGTCACATATGGGTTACTTTGGTAACTATTAGAGGGAAAAGAGGAATATTGATAGGGAAAAGTGGAATTAGACAAAAAGTAGTTATTTGTATGGGTGCACTCGAAATAAATGAGAAATTAAAGAGGGAGGTTATTTTATGTAACATGTATGCTGACTTGATACAGTGGGGTATGTGTAGTTTTCATGTGACCCACTACCACATATGGTAAGATATAACATGTCTACAATAGAATATTGTATGTGTGGGGTACTTATCTTGGTAGTGTGAAGAATAGAAGGGTGTTGGTTATGTTGTTTTGTAATTATGGATTGTACGCGTATACACTCACTTTTATAGTGTGAATAGGTATTTGATAAGATTAATAGGTTTTATAGGTATCATGGTTGGGGACCCCATGAGGAAGGATATCTCCTAGGGGTTGGTGAGATATGTGGTTTTGTGGTGGTATATGCTTTTGTGGTGGTGGAAGCATCTATGTTTGTTTTTGTGATTCTATGTACTTTGTTGTTTAAATGGGAGAGGAAGAAGGATGAGTTGGCATAGGGAGATTTTAGACCATCCATTTACCTATAGATTTTTTATGGTTATTTAGGTGATGAATAAGACCTACTAGGGTATTAATGAGTTGGTTTGGGCTGGCATTGATTTTGGGCACACGGACCTCCATTATAGGATGGGTATATGCATGAGATGGGGTGTAATGATGGGGTTTATTTGAGATTGGATGCCTAGGAGTAGTGTTTTCTTTTGATGGTGGTGGCTTGGAGGCATATTTATTCCTACTACATGGGTGGGTAGTAGATTGCATTTAGTTGAATTCATCCTCTAATTAAAATATCACTTCTAAGTAATGATAATATTTCGTGATGCTTTCTATGTCTAATACTTTTAAGATAATGGATTGCCTAGTGACCACATGAGGAGTGATTATGCCTCCCCCTGTATGGGTCAAGGTGTTTGAGTTAGGGTGGTTTCTCATAGTTTTAGATACATCATGTATCTCTTAAATGAAAACCACAACCTATGTTTCAGTGATAGGAATAGAATAATCATAAGGTTGGTAATAAATATTGGTTTTAAAGGTTGGGTTATTTTTAAAAATTAACTAAGGCTCACTATAGCTAATTTAGATTCTCATATATCCCTTTAGCCTAATAGATCCACCAATATAATGTCCAAACATATTTTTTAGGTATATGTATACCCATAACATAAATGGAAGGAGGGAATATGGATACATAAAAAGAGAAGATAAATAAAAAGATATACAAATGATGAAGTCCATTTTAGGTTCACCAGTTTGTGTATACATGAATATCAATTTTTAAACTATGCACTTGTCTCCTTGAGACTTGGTTGAGGTAGTTGATTTAATGGCTTGAGGTTTGGTTATTTTTTCAGTGGAATGGGATTTGGGATATGTGGTAGCAATAGGTTATTATTATATAACTAGAAGATGCAATTAGTATCTCTATACTTATTAAGAGCATCAATATATGTAGAAATAGATATCTAAGGTCATTTAATCTCGGATATCCTATGAATTCAAAGCTCTTGATCAATACTAGGACTAGTAAAATGGGGGAGATTGGGTTGGATAACTCATGGAAAAGAGGTCTACATTGTTGGGTTGATTCTACCCTGTCAATATCATAAACTAAGTGTGAATGATAAAATATGAGTCACAACCCAAGGAAAAGAAGGAAAAGGGAGTGTGAGTCTAGGATTGGATGATGTTGTATTGACATCCTCTATTATAGGGTAGGATAATTATATTTGGATTGGGGATACATTCTTGTTATTATATTGCATCTAAGGAGTCTACAATGAGATGAGAAATGAGGGTAGATTAAAATAATTAATGCCTTAATTTAGTGGTAATGTCAGACTGTGTGATAATGGTAGTACAAAGTGGTCTAAATATAGGTAATATACCATAATAGATAATACCTTGTGTTTTAAGAAGGTTCATCCAAAGGAAACTAGGTAGAAGCTAGGGAAAAATGTATGAGCTTATTTAGGTAATGGCTTGTAGGGCGTGCATGTTTGAACGCTTAAGGAAGGATTTATATGTGATGATTTCATGGATGGAAAAGTATTTTTTTTATATGGTTGGTTTCATGGTTTTTAAATGATTTCAATATGCCATTCATGTGTTATCAAGGCTTTTGACACTATTGATTTTAAGTTTTTATTGTTTCTCTAATTTTCCTCATTCTATAGAAGTAAGTGCTTGTTTGCAAAAATCAAAATAATGGAATAAATATAATATAAAATCTAAAAATAAATGAAATCAAAAAACTTTTTATTATAATTTTTCAAGATTTATAATTCATTTAAATAATAATATAAGGAAACTACATTGTTATGCAAGATTTTGAGTTTTCCTAACTCTCTTTGTATGCAAACTAGATGATAATGTTTTTATTTGTTTTGATTTATTATATTATATGAACTAAATTAATATATTAAATATATGTATGAAATAAATTTTATAATAAATATTATTAAAAACATCATCACCAAAATACTATATTTTGATTTTATTTGTTTACAAGCAGAACTAGACTAGCTTTTCAACTTTCTTAATTTGTTAGAAACAAACATTTTAAATAAATTGTGAAGATGGAATCAAGAGATGGAAATTATGATTTGATATTTTAAAAAATAAAATTAAAATACATTTTAATCTCTAAAAAAAAATTAAATCATAAATATACTACCCTTTTACATGCTCCTACATTTTTCTATGCTTTTATGATTTCCTAGATGATTATTTGAGGTGTAAGAATTGTTTATATCTTGGAAAGAAAAGGTTATATTGGATGGAAATAAACTAAATACTTACTAATATATTTTATGAAATGATTGATAAAATGAATTTCTAATTACAATGAAACTAATCTAATAAAATGCAAACACAAATCAAAGCTAACTATCTCATTTTTGTTGCAAAGACAAATGAAAAGGATCATATCTATTTCCATATAAAATTTTATATGTTTATAAATATGAAAAATAATCTATCAAAACAATAAACTATACTAAATCTAATTTAATATAAAAAACAAATACTATAAATCAATAGAACCCCAACCTGCTTCTAGCCTAAATTAGCTAAAATGCATGTGAACTACTAATAGGAGAATATTCAATATGGTAGTTCTATATGCTCTTTTATAAATTATATAAAATATATAGATGGAGGATGCACAAACCCTTGAAAAATGTAGTAAAATAGGATACACAACCACAAATGAAGAGAAACTAAACTATGGTTGAATAATGTCTTGTCTTGTAATGTTTGAGTTACTTTCATGGGTAAAACTTATTCACTCAAGAATATGTATTATAATAATAATAAAAATATGATTAATATAATTAAATTATAGCTAGGTTTTGGCTTTAAAATCTTCATATTAGAAACTTCTAATTGTAATTTTTACATCTAAAATCATGCCAAATTTTGGCCTTCTTATAGAAAGAGTTGGGATATTATATGGAGAAGTTGAGATAAGCCTAATAGGTAATTCAACTTAATAGGAATTGAAGAGGAAAATAAATATAAGATGGATTGATTTGGGAAAAATTAGAGATGAACACAAGGTGATAAGAATAATAAAAACGATGCTAGTTATGTAAAACACATCAAAACTGGAGTCACATAAAGACATTTGAACTATGAGAGAACTATCACTTTATGCATTGGTGGTTTTAAAACCACCACTTAAATTGAAAAAAACACAACTATAAATTACATTATTACCATGGTTTTAACACAAAATCAACCTAAATTATATAATTGTCATAGTGGTTGTGTAAAATAAGGGGTGGTTTTGTAATAGAATAGGTAGGTTTAATAACCTAGAGAGATGGTTCTATAGTGCATGGTTTGTTTTTAAAACAAGGTGAAAGTAACTAGGAAACACAAAAATAAGGGGTAAAATGGGGTCAAGGGATGAATCGAAAGGTATATGAAGGTAAAAGATCTAGATATTTCCCTATAGAGCACAAAATAATACGTCATTGTAATATCATCAAATTTATATTTGAAGTATCACACCATTTAATTTTTTGGGTACATACAAAAACCTAAATTAAATTATGAAGCATAAGAAATATCTATAAAAAAATATCCCAATCTTAGAAATTACACTACATAATGACATTGGTATGGGAAATAGGACAAAATATGAAACACTTGACATATTTTTGAATTTATCCTAGTTTTGTGAATTATGTTGCATAACAACATTTTACAAAAACCTCAACTCAAAATAATTCAACATCCAAAATATATTTTAAAATGCATCCCATTATTATGAATTACATGATGCCATAAATTTTGTATAGGTGATTTGACTTAAACTATGCAACACACCAAATATTTATTAAATTCAGCATTATGAATTATTCCATGCAATAACATTATTATAGTAAACATGAATCAAAATATGCAACACCCTAAATATTTCATAAATTTACCCTGATGTTTTAAATTACACCACATAATGACATTGGTATGGGTAAACTGAATAAAAATATACAACATGCCATATATTTCAAAAAAAAACCCAGTGTTTTAAATTATGCCACTCAACAAAATTTGTATGGGAAACCTAACTCAAAATATGCAAGACCCAAAATATTTCCAAACTTTGTCCTAGTTTTATGAATTATTACAAATAAGAACATTGGTATGGCAAACCTAACTCAAAATATGAAACACCAAAATATTTTAAAATTTTATCTTAATGTTGTGAATGGAGTGGCATAATGAAAATGGCACTAGAATCCTTACTCAAAATATTCAATACCCTAGATATTTCTAAACATTTTCCTAGTGTTTTGATTTACGTCTCTCATTGACATTAGTAAAGGAAACTTGAATCAAAATATTCAACACCTAAAATATTTATGGAATTTATCCTAGTGGTTTAAATTGTGATAAGTAATGATAATGGTAAAGATACTCAACTAAAAATATGTAACACCAAATATTTCAATAAAATTTCCCAATTTTGTGAATTATACCATATAACAACATTGGTAAGGGAAACTAAACTCAAAATATGTAAAACCCAAAATATTTCTAAAATTTTTCCCATTGTTTTGAATTGCACCACATAATGATAATGTTATGGGAAACCTAACTAAAAAATTTCAGCACTCAAATAGTTGATTTTTTTCCTAATATTTTGAATTATTCCACACAAAGAGATTATTACAGGAAAAACTAATCAAAATTATACAATACCCCAAAATTTTATAAAATTTATCCTAGTGTTAAAAATTACACTACTCAATGACATTGGTGTAGGAAATCAGACTTAAAATATGCAACACCCAAAATATTTCTAAAAATTTTCCCACTATTGTGAATTATGAAATATTTTTTTCCAATTTTATTAAATATGAAATGTAGTGACATTGGTATGTAAAACCCGACTCAAATATACAACACCAAAAATATTTCCAAAATTTGTCTTGGTATTGTGAATAATGTTATAGAATGACATTAATATGGCAAACTTGATTAAAAATATGCAATACCCCATAGATTTTAAACATTTATCCTAGTGTTATGAATTCCACCATTAAATCATTTGAATGGAATACCTAACTCAAAATATTCACCACCCAAAACATTTCCTAAATTTTTCCTAGTGTTTTAAATTAATATGCATAATGACATTGGTATGAAAATCCTAACTCAAAATATGCAACACCCAAATATTTCTACAAATTATCCTAGTGTTGTGAATTGAGTGGAATAACCACTTTGGTATGAAAAAAACCAACTCAAAATATTCAACAACATAAATATTTATAAAATTTATCCCATTACTGTGAATTGCACCTTGAAATGACATTAGTAGTAGGAACCTAAATCCAAATATATGAAACACCCAAAATATTTGTAAAATTTATACCAATGTTATGAATTTTACAATGCAATGACATTGGTATGGGAAACCTAACTCAAAATATTCAATGCCACAAATATTTATATAATTTGTCTTATTAAATTAAATTATGACACATAATGACATTGGAATCGGAAACCCAAATTAAACATATGAAATAATCAAAATATTTATAAAATGTGTCCTAATTTAAAAAATTTATGAGGTGCAATGGTATTGGGAAGGGAAACCTAACTCAAAATATGTAACACCCCAAATATTTTCAAAACATGTCCTAATGTTATGAATTGTGTCATGCAACAACATTGGTATTAAAATCCCAACTCAAAATATGTAACACCCCAAATGCTTTCAATATTTTCCTAGTGTTATAAATTGTATAGCTCAATGCCATTGGTACAATAATTTTGACTCAAAATATACATCCAAAATATTTATAAAAAATTTAATAATGTTTTGAATTATGTCAAACAATGACATTAGTAACAAAATACTGAGTCAAAATAGGTCACTCTCCAAATATTATACAAATTTGTCTTAGTGATGTGAACTCTTAGTGATGTGAACTCTTCCATGTAATGACATTGGTATGGTAAAATTGACTAAAAATATGAATCACACCAAATGTTTCTAAAATGTCTCCTATTGTTGTAAATTATGTTGTGTAATGACATTGGTATGGGACACTAGACTCAAAATATGTAACACCCAAATATTTATGTAATTTTTACAAGTGTTAAAAATAGTACCACACAATTACATTGGCATAGGAAACCTAACTCAACATATGTAACAACCCATATATTTCAAAAAATTGTCTGAGTGTTATGAATTACACCACATAATAACATTGGTAAAGGAAACCTGAATTAAAATACATAATATCCCAAAGATTTTTGAATTTTTCCTAGTGTTGTGAATTATGTAGTGCAATAAAATTGGTAGGGGAAACCTAAATAATAATATAAAACATCACAAATATTTTTTAAATTCATCCTAGTGTTGAGAATTGTGTGTTACAAAATCAAAATATGTAAGACCAAAAATATTTATAATTTTTTTAATAATGTTATCAATTTTGATACACTTAAACATTATTAAAATGAACTAGACTCAAAATATGAAACTCTTAAATATTTATGAAATTTATCCTAGTGTTGTGAATTCAATTGTGTAATGACAATGGTATAGGAAAACTAACTCAATATTCAACACACAAAATATTACTAAAATTTGTCCTATTATTGAAAATTGTACTTAAAATGAAATTGATACTATAAATTTGAATAAAGATATGCAACACCCTAAATATCTATTAAATATGTCCTAGTTTGTAAATTTTACCATGTAATGACATTGGTAAGGGAAACCTAACACAAAATACACAACACCAAAAATATTTTTAATGTTTATCCAAGTATTCCAAATTAACATTGGTATTAGAAACTGACTCAAAATATGTAACACACTAAATATTTCCAAAATTTTTACTAGTGTTGTGAATTAAATTGTATAACAATAATAGTATAGGAAACCAATCTCAAAATATACAACACCCAAATTATTTACCAAATTTGTCCCAGTGTTTGGAATTACATAGTTCAATGCCATTACTATGAGACAATTGACTCAAAATATACAACACCACAAATTTTTATATAATTTGTCATAGTGATTCAAATTTTTGTACATAATGAAAATTATACTTTAAACCTAAGTTAAAATATACAACACCATAAATATTATAAAAATTTGTCCCAATGTTGTAAATTATGTCATACAATGGCCTTGGTATGATAAACCTGACTCAAAATATACAACACAAAAAATGTTTCCAAAATCTATACTAATATTATGAATTACACCATGTAATGACATTTTATGAAAAACCAAACTCAAAATATAAATCACCTTAAATATTTATAAGATTTGTCTTAGTTTTGTGAATTTCACCACATAATAATATTGTTATGGCAAACCTAAATCACCAACTCTCATAATTACATGTCATCAGTATATGGATAAATAATATCATGGGAGTATTTAATAATTAATTAATTTAGTGGGAGTGTATCTAGATATGGTATAGTTTACATGTTACCAAATACTCATCTCTATATGCAACACCACAAATATTTCCAAAATTTGTCCTGGTGTGTAAATTACACTACACAATGAAATTGATACATGAAACTTGAGTCAAAATATGCAACACCCCAAATATTTTTAAAATTTGTCCCAGTGTTGTGAATTATGTCAATAAAGAACATTCTTATAATAAATGTGACTAAAAATATATAACACCCTAAATACTTCTGATATTTTTCCAATGTCACAAATTCCATTATACAATTACATTTGTATGGGAAACTTGACTCAAAATATCCAACATCCTAATTATTTATGAATTTTTTCCATTAAAAAAAACCCATATAATAACATTGGTATGGTAAACTCAACTCAAATATAAAACACCCCAAGCAATTCTAAAATATTTCCCAATGTTTCAAACTACATCATGTAATGACATTGGTATGAGAAACCTGACAAAAAATATGTAATATGCAAAATATTTGTAAAATTCATCCTTGTGTCTCAGATTGCACCATAATGGTATGGGAAACTTAAACTAAAATTATAAACATGCCAAATAGTTCTTAATTTTGTCCCAATGTTGAGAATTACATGACACAATGAGATAGGTATGACAAACTTGACTCAAAATATGCAACAACCCAAATATTTATAAAATTTGTCCTACTATTATAAATTATGTCATGAAACCAAAATAGTATGGTAAACATGAATATAATTATGCAACACCACAAATATTTATAAAAAATTTCCATGTGTTGTGAATTATATTATTCATCAACATTGGTATGGTAAATTTTACTCAAAAAATAAAACACCCAAAATATTTATAAAATCTGTCCCAGTGTTGTGAACTTAACCATGGAATGAAATTTAGACTAGAATGCTTACTCAAAATATAAAAAATCCCAAATATTTATAAAATATCTCTTAGTTTTGTGAGTTATGGCATTCAACTACTTTGAAATGTGATACCTTACTCAAAATATGCAATACATCAAATATTTTGAAATTTTTCCTATTGTTATAAATTTTACCACATAAGGAGATTAGTATTGATACTTTAATCAAAATATAAAGCACCCTAAATATTTAAAAAAAAATTCTAGTGTTGTAAATCTCATTACACAAAGTCATTAATATGGGAAACCTTGCTCACAATATGCAACACCTTTGTCATGTTCATAAGTTACTAGCATTTAATTAATTATGTTGAAATAGTCTATCTCTGAACTATTTTAGAAATATATTGTAATTATGTTTTGGTATTATAAATATTCATCTACATGGATACATTTTGATTGTAATTGCTAACGCAAATATGGATTACATTTCATTATATCATTTGATATTATTCCTTAATGTATACTAGTTAATTATTTAATTATATGTATTATTTAAAGGTTTTTATTATATTTATTGAACTTATATGTCAAGATATTGTTTATAGTATATTGGTTGACTATAGGATAGGTACTTGAGATAGGTTTTGATTGGAACCTAACAATAGAGAAACATAGAGAAGCAAATGGATAAATGAAATTGTAAAATTAAACATAAAGTCAAGCTAATTAGCATTAATAATTTATTCATTAAGTTTTTATTATTTGATTAATATATTTTATGATTTAATGATCAATTTCATTAATAGTTGATTTGATTCAGTTTTTACTTGGTGCAAACATCTCTTTATTTTATATTATTATTTGTTCAGCTATCATTATTTGGGTCTAAGTGATTAATGACTTTTGTCTTCTTAGTGATTTTTTTATAATTTTCATCAATTGGCTGTTGTGTATTTTTATTAAAAATTTTACTCATTGAATTCAATATTCTATTCAGTGATGTAATTATTCATGTCAATAATGGCTCCAATCTTTTTCAAATTTTTGTATTTCATATTTGATCTTTGACATTTATGGATAGTTTTGTTTTTCTTAAAAACTATGACTTAATAGCTTTATGAGGACCCTATACGGTTGCAAACTTGTATTGAAGCATCTTAAAATTATGCATGGTATTAATTTTGGCATGATGGTTTTCATATTTTAATGGAAATTTCTTGGCATATTTGTTTATTTTATTTTCATGTAGTTAAGTCTTGCTTAACCTTAGGGACTTAGGTTAGTACCTTGACCCACATGGTAATAATGGTAATTAGTTTTTATTGTTTTTGTTGAATCCAGTGACTTAAGTTCATGTAATTGGCTCACATTATAATGCAAAAGTGATAAAGAGACATAGGCTAGTTTTTAGGGTTCATAGCATTCATTTTGGAAATTTTGTCAAAAATTTTGGCATAAAAACCAAGGGGAATGTGAATTATTTACACTTGAGGAATTTTAGGAATAGGAAATAGTGTTGTAATAATTTATCTTGACAACCATATGTGGATTATAGAGAGTTATCTAGGTTTTTTTTGGTGTATATTAGGTGATTGGTTTTGTGAAAATATACACATAATTTTGGTGCTTGATGGCTGAAGGTGTAAAAAACTATTGTGGTCAACATTCATCAACCAAGTAAGTAATGTCTATAAGATTATGGTTTTAGTTTCAAAAAATATAGTTTAATGACATGTATTAGGGTTTTAGTCAAAATCTTAATATTAATTTTTTTATTTTGATAAAACCCTAATAAGGGCCATCATGTTTGTTTTATATCGTTGTTTAATGAGTCAATTGAGCACTTAAGAAAGTTTTGTTAGGTTGTTTAAAATGTTTGTTTTAGGTTTAAAAAGATCTACATGTGGGTGTTAACATTATGTTTTAATGTAGAAACCCCATAGTGAGGTCATGGGTTTAAACACTTGTTTTTTGTTGGATTATGAAGTTGATTATGCATTGTTTTGTTATTATGAGGAAAATGTGTTTGTATAATAGTGATTTCCATATTCTTTAAATATATTTTTGGGTATTAAGTTTGACTATGTAATGATTTCAAAATCATAATAATCAATTTTATTTTAATGTGTTTGGGATTTGAATTTAATTAGAGTCGAAGACTCAACTAGGTTTGATAGAATCCATTACAACATTCTAGATGGAGACAGTGTGTTTATTAGGTTATGATTGTTTTTGTTTTTATTGATCACTATGTATTATTTAAAATCCATATGGATTATCATGATTGATTGATTTATTTTAGTGACCATTGGTTTATTTTGGTGGCTTTGGGTTATTTTTTAAGTTGGATATTTGTATTAAAGATCCATACAACTCAGCTATGGTAGAATTCAAAAAGGGTTTGATTTGGTTTGTTAATTTAGAAACCCTAAATGGGTATAATTAGGGTTAAGAAAATGTAGTAAAGGAAAATTAAAAGAAAGAGAGGGCTTGTTCATTATTTCAAATAATGGATGTTTTGCACAAATAAAGACCCTAGGAAATCTCCATAAGAGTTTCAAATAATTCCAAGGGTTTTGGGAATATATTATTATTATTATTATTATTATTATTATTATTATTATTATTATTATTATTATTATTATTATTATTATTTGGTTTGAGATTTTATTAATCTTTAAGTTATGATTATCTAACTTGGGGTTATGAAATCATGTTGAATTATCAAATTAATTCTAGAAGTGATTTTTTGGATAATTGTCATTCATGATTATGTTGACGTATTTGGGTAATCAATTTGTTGATTATTTAATTGTTCTAATTATGTGAATGGTTTTTATTGAACTCTTGAGTTATCATTACATTAAGTAAAGTCAATTTTTGTTAATAATGTAACTTGAACTTTTACACAAGTTTTTCTTTCAAATTGGTTGAGTGGTTATCTTATTTTTCTAGGTTTTATTATAACTCTAAATGTCTATTAAAATAGTAGATGAAGATGACTATGACAACATAAGTTTTTGATCCATATTATTTTTTGAAAAAGAATATGTCCCATAAATTGAGAAGCTCATAATAGAGCTACAGTTGTAATCAAGGACCAAGTCAATATATCTTCATGGGAAGTTTATTTGTTTGGTTTTATTCCATTGGTAATTCATTGGTATGTTTTCAAGATTGATTGTTTTTTAATCCTTTCTCCATCAGTTCTCTACTACCCTGATCCATATCCAACTGATACTTGAGGTGATCTAAGACCACTTATGGTTTGGCTCATTGGTACTACCAAGGTGGGATTAGATTTATTATATTGTGTGTAATGATTTGATTCATTTCATCCTATTTTTAGTTATTTCAATTTATTAAATTGAATTAAAATTATTTTAATTAAATTTATTCTTTCTTGTCGTAATTGTATTTAATATAAAATGTTGTAACATGACATGTATATTGACTCATAAATTGATTATAGTTGATCATTAAATTATTTGAATATCATGGACTTACTAAATTGATATGAAGATAATATTTGATTAGGATTAATTTTTTTTAACAATAATGGAAATGTTTAGTTAAATTTTGTATCATTTTGAGTTATGTTTTTTGATCTTGTCTTTAATTATGTTTATAAAACATTGGTATAGTGACTATGAAAATAAGTGGATATTTGACTATATGATGTTTGTTGTTAGACTCAAACATCAATTATGTTTTGATTATGGTTTGATTCATTATTTATTAGTAGATAAGGAAAGGATACATAATGTTATATATGTCAAAGTTACTTGTGTGAATCTATTTAATCACAAGATTAATTAAACTAGGTATTATTATTCATTGAATGTGTTTACTTTTGTTATTTATTGTATTAGATGAAGTTGAAAGTTATATTTATCTAAAATTTTATAATTCCCATAGATTGTGAATCCTATTAATTACAAGCAAAAAAAAAAGAAATTATTGACACTTCTTTAATGTATGGACTATAACCTCATAGTTGGATAAAATAAATATTACTATTTGAATAGGTAAATTAATGGATTAATTTTAGTTCAATATACTATGATAAGTTGTAATAACTTGATTTTTTCTAGAATAAATTTCATATATGAATAATTATCTTAGTTATTAATATGAACTTAAATACTTAAGGATAATTCTCTAATATCAATTAATAATTACTTATGTAGAGATTTATGGGTGGTTGCTAAATCAATTCATTAAAATTGAATAACATTAAGATTTAGTTAATATTATTTTATAATTAAATTATATTGACAATAATGTACACCATTTTTAAGTTCTTAGAAATGTGGTTATTACTAGATAAGCATCTTATGATTGAGAAACAAGTGATCTATGTTCATAATAGGTCATTGTGTGTGTGTGTGTGTGTGTGTGTGTGTGTGTGTGTGTGTGTGTGTGTGTGTGTGTGTGTGTGTGTGTGTGTGTGTGTGTGTGTGTGTGTGTGTGTGTGTGTGTGAGAGAGAGAGAGAGAGAGAGAGAGAGAGAGAGAGAGAGAGAGAGAGAGAGAGTGTAATATATATACAAATATACATACATACATATATACATATACACATACAAACATAATATATATGTATGTTAATTAATATACATACAGATATATATATATACACATACATACATACATACATACATACATATATATATATATATATATATATGTATATATATATATATATATATATATATATATATATATATATATATGTATGTATGTATATATATATATATATATATATATATATATATATATATATATATACCTATATATATTATTAGACATTTCTTATTTTTAATTGATAAAAGTGAGATTGTGAACATGTAATATTATAATAAGAGTTTAATTTATAATTGAGGATTAAAAATATATATTCATTGATTAATTTGATTGCTTCAATTAAGACCACATACTAGTTAAATAGAAATAATATATTTATTCTAAGACACTATTGATCCTTAAGCAAGCTAGTCTTGAACTTCTACCCAATATATAAATATTAAGATGTTCTTAAGAAGAAATTAGTCATGGTTATTAAAAAATCACATGAATCTTGTGTACCTTTAGTATAAGATTTTTTCAACATCATATGTTAGTTGACTGTGATTTGAAAAAGTGTTCAAATATTTTGCATTGCTTTTAGAGATAGTCTTTTTCCCTTGATATTTGTATTTTGGTTATGACTTTGATGATTTATACTTTAGAAATATTAGTATGTTGATTCTTATATTGAATTATAACTTGCTCTACTTTTATTAATTGGACCTTTTGATAATACCCTTGAGGTACTAACTATTTCATATCCTGCACAAATACTCAGGTAAGGGAAAAAGTTAGTAATGACTCCATTAAGAAGGCCATAATACAATACATTGATATAATTGAGTGGGTATGACCAAACTAACCCACTTCTATCCAATTATTATATGGTTAAATATTAATTATTAAAGAATTTGTTGATGGGTTATAAAATTAGCCTAGTTCATGTGTTGGTTGTAATACATTTATGGATCTCACTTCATGTGATATGCTAAAATATTAGTGAATTATTATATTATTTATTTTTTTATGTGTTTTTAAAAATGTGGTCATGAAATATTGGTATCAGATCATGGTTTATTTCTCTAGGGAACTTTGGGGAATGTTTATTTTTAATTTCTACTAAGTTCTTATTTGTTTCACCATAGGATGGTGAAGGCAAGATCTAGAATAACAAATAATAACTTAAGAAATATTAATCTATGTAGAGTAAGAGCTTGTAGGGATAATATTCCTAAAATATATGACCCACATCTTAATAATGGTAAAAATAATGTTGAGGGATTTAACCATGATTAAAATAACCCTAATAATAATCAAGAAGTAGTTTTGAATGAAATTTTGATTGTGTTAAATTCCCTTCAAAGTAATTTGGATAACTTGGAGAGAAGGATGAAAAATTATAAGGTGTCCCAACTAATGAACTTCTAGTTAGAGATGAAAGACAAGTGGATGAACCATAAATTTAGAATAATCCTAGTAATATAAATGATCATATTATTATGGAGATAAATAATTTACCTCTATGAACCTTTTTAGGTGAGTAATTAGCTGATGTATTGTTATTACACCTATAAAATTATTTTAATCTACATAATATATCCTTTAATGTGAAGGAAAATATGGCACACTATCAATTAGTAAGAGATATAAATATTTGGTGTAATAATATATGTAATTTACAAGGTTAGCAACCTATAAATCTAACCTAGCCTAATTTTGAAAGGAAATTAAAAAAAGGTATCCCAGATCCAACTTTAAGGAATAAAAAATCACTAATTTCTAGCTGTTAAAACAAGAGAATATGACTATGACTAAGTATGAAAACTATTTTTTGAATCTACTTCATCATATTAACTATAGGCATGATGAAGATACTAAATTCACTATGTTTAATTTAGGATTGAAACAAATACTAATGCATGATGTCAATTTGACTAATACTAAGACTTTAAATGTGGCTATTGAATCTACACATAAGCAAGAAGAAAAAGAGTAGGCTCAAAAAATGCAAGACAAGATTTTAAATTGAATATATACTAATCTAAGAGTAAAAATATGTCCCCTTTTCCTAAGTATTTTAAGAACTCCAATTATAACTATAGATTCACATTAAGTACAAGTGGATTCAATAAATTTCATGGATAGAATAATAATTTCAAGATTTCAAATTCTTTTAAGACCGATAATTTTTAAAATAATTCAACTCAAGGTACACAAAATGTGCCTATTATTGGGGACACTATGATTCATGTGATGCCATAAATAACTATAGTATATTAGAAATATAGAGATAATCACTAGCATAATGGTTAGGCTAAGCTAAAAACTAGATAATCAGCTAATCATTGAGTGTATGCCACTTTTGACATTAGAAATATTGATTTTCAAACAAATCAAATTGAAATCAATGGTAACATAAATAATTTTTATATTTCAATTTTATTTGATTAAGCAACAACTGATAGTTTTGTGGATCTTAAGTTAGTAACATGCTTTATGTTGAATTTGATTACTTTGAATGATGGTTGGGATGTTGATTTTGGATCAATTAAAAGAATAGCTATTACTTAGTGTCTTCAAGGAGTAAGCCTAGATTTAGGTGTTTTTCAAACCCAAGTAAATTTGCTTATATCTCCTCTCAAATGTTTTGATATTATCTTATGCATGGATTGGTTATATTAGCATAAAGTCAATTTGGATTGTTATAAGAAAGTGGTATATTAAGGTAATGATTTGATAAAACTTGTATAAATTTAAGGTTTGATGAAACAAAAAGTATGTAAGATAATTTCAACCTTATATATGAATAAAGTAGTACATAAATGTTACATGTTTTATGTTATTTTAATGCAAGCAATTACACCTGAAACAATAAATACATTCAAGGAACAACTATTTTTAAAATATTATTTTGATGTTTTTATAAATGAATTACCTGTTTTTCCTCTCAAACATGAATTTTAATTTTTTATTGATGTAAATATAGGAGTAATTCCTATAACTAAGGCATGTTATTGCATCAATATAACATATTTTTAGGAGCTTAAATCTCAACTAAAATAAATATTAGAAAATGGTAGTCTTGGGCCAAGGGTGTCATCTTGGGATGAACTAATGGTCTTTGTAGAAATTAAGGATCGTACATTGTGGTTATCTATTGACTGTCATATGTTTAACAGGGTTACCATTAAGAACTATTATCATTTGCCAAGGATAGATTATCTATTTGATCAAATAAAGGATGTGTCTATCTTTTCGAAGATACACTTGAGATTAGGCTATCACCAAGGATCGAGGAAGAACATATTAATAAAATGGATTTTAGAACAAGGTATGGACATTATGAGTTCATTGTAATGCCTTTCAATTTTGACTAATGCACATATTATATTTATGAACTTAATTAATAGTGTAGTCAAGGGTTTTCTAGGTAAGTTTTTTCTAGTATTCCTTGATGATATAATGACCTATTTTAAGAATGTAGTTGATCTTGAGTGGTATTTGTACTTAGTGCTGAAAAGGCTAATGTAACACAAATTATTTGGTAATCTATCTATATGTGCTTAATTTAAGCCATAAATCCACTATTTGGGTCATATTATATTAAAGGTTGGTATTTTTATGGATTCAACAAAGCTTAAATCTATTTTATAGTGGCCTGCTCCTAAAAACATACATGAATTATGTAGTTTTATAAGATTGGATCATTACTATAAAATATTTCTTGAATTTTTTTAAGTTGGATAACCCGATAATGTCCTTACAGTGCAAGGGTAAGAAATTTCTATGTATTATTGAATATCAACAAGCTTTCATAAAACATAAAGAGTTATTAACTTTAGCACCTATACGTGTACCATATCTAAATATAAATTTTCAAACATGGATTTATGCATATAAAGGAGGCTTGGGTGGATTATTAACTCAAAATAGTTTAGTTGTGGCTTATGAGTCATAGAAACTAAAGGACCATGAGAAAAAATAGATGTCTCATGACCTTGAGCAAGATATCACTATTCATGTTTTAAAGCAATAGAAACACTTTTTAATGGGTAAGTATTTGGAGGTGAGTAGGAATGACCACACCAACCCAATTATATCTAATTATTATGTGGTTAAAACTTACTTATTAAAGAATCCATTGATGGGTTATAAACTTAGTCTAGTTCATGTGCTGGTTGTAACATAGTTATGGATCTCATTTCATGTTATGTGCTAAAATCTAAGTGAATTATTTTATTATTTGTTTGGTTATGTTTTCTAAAAAATGTAGTCATCAAATTTTGGTATCAAAACATGGCTTTTTCTATAAGGAACTTTGGGAAATTTTTCTTGTTGATTTCTATGGAGTTGTTTTTTATTTCACCATAGTATGGTGAAGAGAAGATCTTGAATAGGAAATAATAGCTCAAGAAATGTTAACTTGGGTAGATGAAGAGATCATAGGGATAACATTATTGAAAGAGAGGACCCACTTCTTAATAATGATGAAAATAATGTGAAGGGCCTTAAACATAAGGGAAAAAAAACCCTAACATTAATAAGGAAGAATTTTTAAATGGAATTTTGACTATGTTAAATTCATTTCAAAATAATTTCGATACACAAGAGAGAAGGATAAATAATATATAAGTTGTTTCAACTAATGAACTTCTAGTTAGAGATGAAATACAAGTGGATGAACCAAAAATTTAGAATAATCATAGTAATATGGTTGATTGTTCTTTTAAGAACCTAAGAAGTTACCTCCACTAACCTTTTAAGGTGAGAAATATGGTGATGTAGTTGATGCATGGTTAGTATATCTATAAAAGTATTTTAATCTACATAATATGTCCTCTAATGTGAATATAAGTATGGCACCCTATTAGTTACTAGGAGCTATAACTATTTGGTGGAATCATCTATGTGAGTTACATTGTCACTAACATATGACTTTTACCTAACATAATTTTGAAAGTCAATTATAAAAAGGTATCCCAAATCCAACTTCAAGGAATAAAAAATAATTGATTTCTAACTACTAAAATAAGAGAATATGAGTGTGAATGAGTATGGGAAACAAATTTTTGAATCTAATTCATAATATTAATTACATGCATGATGAAGATAATAAATTAACTAAGTTTAATATAAGTATGAAACCCTTGTTGGTTTTTTTATTGATAGTAGTTTTAGTTTTAGAAATGGGAGTACTGGTCATTTGTTTAGTACTAAATTTTGTTATGATCTTGATATTGCATATTATGAGGTGGTAGTCTATCGAAATCAAATGCATGAGTGGTGGGATGGGGATTTTGGTTCCTGATCACCAATATTTTAGGGTTTTCATGTTATTTTATGTTGATATTGATTGTTATTTACAATTTTTTTCTTCTTGATTTTATTAATAATGCCATGGGTGGTAGCTTGACTATTATGGTTTAATATTTTAGGACCTTGATTATTTGATTTGTTCAGGCTTAATTTTTGAGATCCTACATTTTTTGACTATGGGTGATGATGTGACTATTGGTTCTATAGGTCTAATGAAAAATATTAATTCTTGACTATTCAATATTTAGGGTGTTCTTGAGGGATTGTTTATATGATTGATACAAGAAATTTTGAACATCTTCCCTCATTTCTTTGTTAAGGGAAAGGAGGAAAATATTGTATAACTCTAATTTATTCATGTTAGGTGAAATTTTAGAGGAGGATAGTATTTACTTCCATATTATGATCAAATGTGAAATTAACTAATTTTATTCATGTTTGACATGTAATAATTCATGTATGCCAATCTTTAAAAAAAAATTCATGTCAAAAGCGTTGACAAACTCAACCATAAATTAGAAAAAATAGTGTGTTGAGATTTATGGGAATAGGTAGTACCAATTTATTTTTATCCCATCAAGAGTCTTGGAAAATTTATTTATTACAACCCCATCCCAAGGTATTACTTACCTAATGATGGTAGCATAGGATTTTACATCTGCATTAGTGTCACCCTCCCATTTGAACTTTGGAAGGTCTAGTAGGGGAATGTAATAAGTACATCCCATATATTAGAATATAGAGGATTTTTAAAGATATTCATCATACGCTTTCATGGTTTTAACATCCATCATGGTTGTATTTGGACTAGGGTTAAAGGGGGTGTCACATAGTGGCTACTTTGGAAACTATTAGAGTAAGAGAGGAATATTGATGGGGCAAAGTGGAATAAGACAAAACATAGTTATTTATATGGGTAGACTTGGAAAAAAAATGTGAAATTAAAGATGGAGGTTGTTCTATATAGGGGGAATGGTGACTTGATGTGATGAGGTATGTGTAGTTTGTGTGTAACTCACTACTACATATGGTAGGACATAACATGCCTATAATAGAGGATTTTACATATGGGGCACATGACTTGGTATTGTGAATAATATAAGGTTATTGGTTATTATGTTATTTTGTAATTATGGAGTGTATGTGTATACATTCACTTCTATAGTTTGAATAGGTATTTGATAAGATGAAAAGTTTTTTTTAGGTATTAGTGTTCGAGACCCCATAAGTAAGGATTTCTCTTAGGGGTTGGTGAGAGACATGGTTATATGGTGGTATGTGATCTTATGGTGGTGGAATCATGTAAGTTTGTTGTTTGAATTAGATAAGGAGAGGGATGAGTTGACATAGGGGGATTTGAGCTCCTCATTTGACCTAAAGATTGGTTATGGTTACTTAGGTCATGAATAAGACCCACTAGGGTATTACTGAGTTGGTTTAGGCTAGCATTGGTGTTGGGCACATGGGAATCCATTATAGGATGGGTAGATGCATGTGATGGGGTGGAATGATGGGTTTGGTTTGAGATTGGAACACTAAGCACAGTCTTTTATTTTAATGGTGGTTATTTGGAGGCATGTTGATTCCTACTAGAGAGGTGGGTAATATCTTGCATTCATTTGAGTTCACCCTCTAATTTAAATATAATTCCTAAGTAATGAGTTTATTTGGAGATGTTTTATATGTCTAGGATTTTCAAAATAATGGATTGCATGGTGACCACATGAGAAGTGACTATGCCTCCACTCATATGGGTCATGGTGTTGTAGTTAGGGTGGTTGCTCATAGTTTAAGATACATCATGTCTCTCCTAAATGATAACCCCTACCTTTGCATAAATGATGAGAAGATTATAATGATAAGGTTTGTAATCAATGTTAGTTTTAAAGGTTGGGTTAATCTAATTCATTAATGAAGGTTCAGTAGAGATGATTTAGATTATCCTATATCCCTATATGCTAATACATCCACCAATATCATGTACAAACATATTTTATAAGTATATAGATACCCATATAATAAATGAAAGGAGGGAAGATGGATAAATAGAAAGAGAATTTAAATAAATTAATATGTAAAAGGTGAAGTCTATGTCAAGTTCACCAATTTGTGTGTACATGAATATCACTTTTTAAATTATGCATTCAACTCCTTGAGACTTGGCTGAGGTAGTTGACATAATGGTTATGGGTTTGGTTGGTTTTTTAGTAGAATGGGATTTGGTATATGTGGTATAAATAGATTACTATGATGGAACTAGAAGATCTCAGTAGTGTCTTAATACTTTCTAAGAGCATCAAGATATGTATAAATATATCTCTAAGGTCATTTTTTTCCTATATATTAAAAGAAGGAAACACTATTTCTCAATACTAGGACTAATAAAATGAGGGAGATTGGGTTGGACAACTCATGATAAAAAGTTCTACATTGTTAGGTTGACTCTAGTAGATACATTACATATAATAAGTGTCAATGATAAAAGATGAGGCTTAACCCATGGATAAGAAGTAAAATTAAATGAGAATCTAGGCTTCGATGATTTTGTATTAACATCCTCTATTCTCAGGGAGAACAATGATATGTGGATTGGGTATGCATTCTTATTACTAGACTGTAACTAAGGATTCTATGATGAGATGATAAATGAGGGTAGATTAAAATAATTCTTTCTTTATCTCAATGCTAACATCAAGTTATGTGATAATGGTGGCATCAGGTGTTCTGACTCTATGGAATATATCATTATACATAAGACATGGTGTCTTAAGAAGGGTCATCCAAAGAATATTAGGTAGAAGCTAGGGTAAGTGTATGAGATTATTAAGGTAATGGCTTGTTGGGTGTGCATGTTGGATTGCTTAAGCAAAGCTTTCTATGTGATTATTGCATGGATGGACAGGGATTTTTTTGATATAGTTTATTTCATGGGTTAGAAAGGCTTTCAAGATTCCTTTCATGTGTTATCAAGGCTTTTAACACTAATTTTTTAAGTTTTTATTATTTTTTGGACTTTCTTGGTTCTATAAAAGTAAGTGCTTGTCTACCAAAATTGAAATAGTGGAAGAAATGTAATGGAAAATATAAAATTAAATGAAATAAAAAATATTTTTCTTATCTTTTTCCAAGATTTATAATGAATTAAATCAATAATATAAATAAATTACATTCTGTAAGATTATGTCTTTTCATAGCTCTATTTGTAGGCAAACTAGATGACAATGTTATTATTTGTTTTGATTTTTTAATTGAGATAAACTAAATGTTTAAATTAAATATATGTATTAAATTAGTGTTATAATAAATATTATTGAAAACATCATCATCAAAATACTTTCTTTTTATTTTCTTTGTTGACAAACATAACTAGACTAGATTTTTAACTTCTCTAATTTGTTACAAACAAACATTGTAAGTAATTTATTAATATGAAAGAAAAAGATGAAAATTATTATTTTATATTTTAAAAGAGTAAATGAAAATACTTTTTAATCTCCAAAAAAATTGAAATCATAAATATACTCTCTTTTACATGTACCTATATTTCTCTATGTTTTTATGATTGCCTAGATGATTACTTGAGGTGCAAGTGAATTGTTTAGATCTTGGATCAAAAAGGTTGTCTTGGATGAAAATAACCTGAATATTTACAAATATATTTTCTGAAATTATTGATAAAATGTATTTCTAACTACAAGGAAACTAACTTACTAAAATGCAAACACAAAACATATCTAACTATCTTTTTTTTTTAGCAAAGACAAATGAAAAAGAACATATCTCTTTCAATATAGATTTTTATTTATTTATGAATATAGAAACTAACCTACCATAAAATAAAACTATACTAAATATAATTTAAAATTAAAAACAAATACTATAAATTAAGAAAACCCCAACCTAATTCCGGTATAAATTAGCTAAAGTGCATGTGATGTATTGATGGGAGAATCTTCAGTATACTAGCTCTATATGATTTGTATAAATTCTTTAAAATATCTAGATGGAGGATGTTCAATCTCTATAAAAATGTGGTAAAATAGGAGACACAACCATAATTGAAGATTAACTGAACTAAGGTCGACTAATGTCTTATTTTGCAAAGTCTGAGTTGCTTTCATAGAGAACACTTATTCACTCATGACTATGTAGTCTAATAAAAACAATGGAGGTTGAATATATGAGAAATTATAGAAAGGTTGTGGCTATAAAAAATTCACAATAAAAAATCCTAATATCAATTTTTAGATCTGAAATCAAGCCATAATTGGTCTTCTTGTAGAAACAGTTGGGATATTACATGGAAAAGTTAAACTAAGTCCAATAGGTAGTTAAACTTAACAAGAATTGAATAGAATAATAAATAGAAGAGGGATTGATTTGAGCCCAATTAGAGGTGAACACAAGGTTAAAAAAATAAGAAACATGATGCTAGTTATGTAGAACATGTCAAAGCTAGAGTCACAAGAAGACATTTGAAAAATCATAGAACTATCAATTTATGAAGGGGTGGTTTTATAACGATCACTTAAGATGACAAAATCACCACTATAAATTACATGACTACCATGGTTTTAATACAAAAGCATCATTTTATCTAAAAAAAATCACCTAACTTATACAACCGTCATGGTGGTTGTGTAAAATAAGGGGTCATTTCATAATGAAATAGGGAGGTTTTGTCACCTAGAGAGATGGTTATGTATTGCATGGTCTATTTTTAAAATAAGGTGAAATTAGCTAGGAAAATCATTACTATTTGGTAAAAATGGGTCAAGGGAAGAACCAAAAGGTATATAGAGGGGAAAGACATAAATAGTTCCTTATGGAACATAAAACAAAAGGTCATTGCATTATCATTAGATTTATAGCTAAAGTATCACACCATGTAATTTTTGGGTACATATAAAAACTTGAATTAAATTATTAAACATAACAACTATTTCTATTTTTTCCTCCAATCTTGGAAATTGTACCATACAATGACATTGGTATGGGAAATTGGACATAAAATATGAAACACTTAAAATATTTTTGAATTTATCTTAGTGTTGTGAATTGTGTTTCACATAAAAAAATTATAGAAAAATCAACTAAAAAATATCCAACATCCCAAATATATTTTAAAATTTGTCCCATTATTATGAATTACACTATGTGATGAAATTGGTACAATAAATTTGACATAAAATATGAAACACCCTAAATATTTCTTAAATTTTTCCCAGCATTATGAATTTCTCCATGCAACAACATTCTTATGGGAAACCTGAATCAAAATATTCAACACCCCAAATATTTCATAAATTAATCTAGTGTTGTAAATTTTACCACATATTGACATTAGTATGGGAAACTTGACTAAAAATATTCAATACACCAAATATTTTATTAAAAAAAACCCAGTGTTTTAAATTGTACCACTCAACAACATTTGTATGGGAAACATAACTCAAAATATGTAAGACTGAAAATATTTCCAAAGTTTGTCCTAGTGTTATGAATTATAACAAGCAACAATAATGGTATGGAAATCTTAACTCAAAATATTCAACAAAAAAACATTTTAAAAATGTATCCCAGTGTTATGAACTGAGTGGAGTAATGAAAATTGTACTACATTTCTAACTCAAAATATTCAATAACCTAGATATTTAAAAAAAAATACTAGTGTTGTGATTTATGTCACTCATTGACATTAGTAAAGGAAACCTAAATCAAAATATGGGACACCCAAAATATTTATGAAATTTATCTTAGTGGTTTGAATTGTGACACGTAATGACAATGGTAAATATACTCAACTCAAAATATGTAACACCAAATATTTCGATAAAATTTCCCAATTTTGTGAATTACAAAATATAATGACATTGGTAAGGGAAACTTGACTCAAAATATGTAAAACCCAAAATATTTATAAAGTTTTTCCCATATTGTGAGTTATACCATGCAATGACATTGGTATGGGAAACTTGAATCAAAATTTTCAAAACCCCAAATATTTATGAATTTTTTCATAACATTGTGAATTGTGCCACATAAATACATATTAGTATAAGAAAACCTAACTCAAAATATACAATACTCCAATTTTTTTTTAAATTTATCCTAGTGTTAAAAATTGCACTACATAATGATGTTGGTGTAGTAAATCTGACTTAAAATATGCAACACCCCAAATATTTCTCAAAATATTTTCATTATTATGAATTACATCATATAATGACATTGGTACAATAAATCTGACTCAAAATACTAAACATCCCAAATCATTCCAAAATTTTTCCTAGTGTTGTGAATTACATAGTGCAATGACATTGGTATGATAAAACCCACTCAAAATATGAAACAACCCAAATGTTTATAAAAATTTTCATAGTTTTGTGAAATTCATTATGTGATGATATTTGTATGGAAAACATAACTCAATATATACAACACCATAGATATTTATATATTTTTTCCAATGTTAATTGTGAAATGCAATGAAATTGGTATATAAAACCAAAATAAAAATATACAACACATAATTATTTCCAAAATTTATCCTAGTGTTACGAATTATGTCACACAATGGCATTCATATAGAAAACTTGAGTAATAATATTCAATGCCCTATATATTTCTAAATTTTTTCCCAATGTTATGAATTTTACTTCTTAATGAAATTTGAATGGAATACCTAACTCAAAATATACACCACCCAAAACATTTCCTAGATTTGTCCTAGTGTTGTAACTTATGATACATAATTATATTGGTATGAAAAACCTAACTCAAAATATGCAACACCCAAATATTTATAAAATATGTCCTAGTGTTGTGAATTGAGTTACATAACAATGGTATGAAAAACTGAATTAAAAATATTCAACACCCATAAAATTTCTAAAATTTATCCCTTTATTGTAAATTGCACCTTGAAATGACATTAGTAGCAAAACTTGAATCAAAATATGAAACACCCCAATATTTATAAATTTGGCCCAAGGTTATGAATTTCACTATGCAATTCCATTGGTATGGAAAACCTAACACGAAATATGCAACACCACAAATATTTATAAAAAAATTCTTAATCTTTTGAATTATAACACATAATGACATTAGAATGGGAAACCCAATTCCAAATATGAAACAACAAAAATATTTATAAAATGTGTCCCAATGTTATAAATTTATGAGGTGTAATGAATTTATTATGGGAAACCCAACATAAAATATGTAACACCCCAAATATTTATAAAACTTATCCCAATGTTATGAATTGTGTCGTGTAACAACATTGCTATAACAATCCTAACTCAAAATATGCAACATCCAAAATTTTTCCAAAATTGTTCCAAGTGTTATCATTTTGTATCTTAATGACATTGACACAAGAATCTTTACTCAAAATATAGAAAATCCAAAATATTTATGAGTTTTGAATTGTGTCATACAATGACATTAGTAACAAAAAATTGAGTCAATATATGTAACACTCCAAATATTATACAATTTTTTCTCGGTGTTATGAATTCTTCCATGTAATGACATTGCTATGGTTGTAAGCTTAACTCAAAATTTGAAACACACAACAATTTTTTAAATTTTGTCCTAGTGTTGTAAATTATGTCATACAATGACATTGGTATGGGAAACTAGACTCAAAATATGTAATACACCAAATATTTATGAGAAAATTCCTAGTGTTGAAAATAGTACTACACATTGACATTGGTATAGGAAACCTAACTCAACATATGTAAAAACCAAAATATTTATAAAATTTGTTTAATTGTTATGAATTTCACCATGCAACAACATTGGTAAAGGAAACCTGACTCAAAATACACAACACCCCAAATAATTTTCAATATTTTTACTAGTGTTGTGAATTGTGCAGTACAATGACATAGATAGGTAAACCTAACTCCAGATATACAACACCACAAATATTTATTCAATTTGTTTTGGTGTTGTAAATTGTTTCACTAAACAACATTCATTTATGAAACCCAAATCAAAATATATAAGATAAAATATATTTATGAAAATTTTACCTATATTGTGAATTATGATGCATAACAACATTAATACAATAAACTAGACTCAAATTATGAAAAACCTAAATATTTATGAAATTTGTCCTAGTGTTGGAAATTCAACAATGTAATGATAATGGTATAAGAAACTTGACTTAAAATATTCAACACACAAAATATTACTAAAATTTGTCTCATTATTTCAAATTATGTCTAAAACAAAATTGATACAAGAAATTTGAATCGAAATATGTGACACCCTAAATATTTTTTAAATTTGTCCTAGTGTTGTAAATTTGACCATGTAATGACATTGGTTTGGGAAACCTAACTCAAAATATGCAACACCAAAAATATTTCTAAATTTTGTCTAGGTATTCCAAATTATAATGTGTAATGACAATAGAAATGGAACTAGACTCAAAATATACAACATGTTAAATATTTCATATACTTTTCCCAGTGTTGTGAGTTATGTAGTGTAATAATATTAGTATGAGAAACTTGACTCAAAATATCTAACCCCCAAAATATTTCCAAAATTTGTCCTAATGTTTCCAATTATGTCGTAAAGCAATAATATTATAAGAAACCTAAATCAAAATATGAAAAACTCCAAATATTTACTAAATTTGTCTTAGTGTTGTGAATTGCATAACTCAATTCCATTAGTATGAGAAACTTGACTCAAAAAATACAATACCCTAATTTTTTATAAAATTTATCCTAATGTTTCAAGTTGTTATATATAATGACCTTAGTATTGGAAACCTAATTAAAAATATGCAACACCACAAATATTATCAAAATTTGTCCTAGTTTTGTAATTCATGTCAAACAATGACATTGGTATGAGAAACCCAACTCAAAATATAAAACACACCAAATTTTTCTAAATTTTGTACTAGTATTGTGAATTTCACCAAGTAACGACATTTTTATGATAAAACATACTCAAAATATAAAACACCTTAAATATTTATAAAATTTGTCCTAGTGTTCCGATTTTCACTATAAAACAAAACTATTATGAGAAACCTAACTCACCAAATATCATAATTACATGCCAACACTATATGGATAAATACTATCATGGGATTATTTAATAATTAATTAATTTAGTGGGAGTAGATCTAGAGATGGTAAAGTTTACATGTTACTAAATATTCATCTCTATATGAAACACCCCAAATATTTCCAAAATTTGTCGTAGTGTTTTAAATTACACTGCACAATGACATTGATATAAGAAACCTAGATCAAAATATGCAACACACCAAATATTTTTAAAATTTGTCCTAGTTTTGTGAACTATGTCATGAAACAACATTCTTATAAGAAATGTGACTCAAAATATGTAACCCCCTAAATACTTTTGTAAATTTTCAAGTGTTGCAAATTATATTGTGTAATTAAATTAGTATGGGAAACTTGAATCAAAATATAAAACATCCTAATTATTTATGAATTTTTTCTATTTTTGAAAATTGTGCCATACAAAAATGTTGGTATGGTAAACTAAACACAAATATGAAATGCTTCAAATATTTCCAAAATTTGTCCTAATTTTTGAATTCCATCTGTAATGACATTGGTATGAGAAACCCAACTCAAAATATGTAACATGAAAAATATTTATAAAATTCATCCTTATGAATCAAATTGTACCACAATGGTATGGAAACATGACTCAAAATTATAAATACCACAAATAGTTTTGAATTTTGTCCCAATGTTATGAATTGTATGACACAAGATAGGTATGTGATTTAACTTATTTTGGAATAATGGATTATTATTATTATTTTAGTTAAGGGTATAGATTAATAAATTAGTATAAAATATAGCAATAAATACAATCCTAATTTGTGCAATAGTTTATCTTTTTCACCTTTCTATAAATATTAATAAATAGGAAGAAATATAACTTAGCTAGAAAATAGATCAAAATGACTGATACAAATGTTGAAAATGGCTATGAAAGGCTGGGAAGGTGTCATAAAACTAAATATGGATTTCATCTAGTAAAAGGATAGGAGCATAAAAAAGTGGATGCTTTGGTATATAACACTATTTTTCATTATTTCCATTGTCCAAACTGATCACAGAGACTTAAAACTTTTTAGGTAATTGTGTTATGCCTATTTGAGCATGACTATGAAAAATCAAGTGTTGATTATTGATAAAACTCATTATTGAGCTAATTTTTTCTTAAAAATCTAAGTCTATCTACATAAACAAAATAAAAACATATCAAAAGCCAAAAGGGGAAAAAAACTAGGTTATGGGAAGTATTATCACATGATTTAGAACCCTTATTGTCCTATTCATTGCCTATATTAACTCTCAAGCCAGGGTCTTAGATCAAATGTAGTTCTCCCTTAGGGAATGTGCATGATAAACATGCATGGTAGATTCAAGAATGAAATTTCACCTATGTCCTTCCTTGATCAAGCATGTAAGTCTATGTGTGATGTAGAAGTGTGAGATATACTCTTGAATGATTTTAATTATTTAGTTTGCCAAAGTCATAAGTGCTAGATATAAAATGACTATGAAGTCCTTTATATAAGAGACTCTTTATTTTGAATTTGTAATCTTTATTCATGTTAGATGACAAAAAATATAAATAAAACTTAAGGGAGGGGATAAGAAGGGTTTGGGACATGTTAAGTAAGAAATATTGACTATTTGATAATAGTGTCAAGTAAGATAGGAGAATCGAGCACTGTAATCCATCAAAATTCTATTGTTTAGGACTCAAAAAAATAGGTTGGGACTAACACATTCCAAGTATATGGTCTCTAGGGGTATAGATTAGATTACTGAGATAATGGAATGGTGACAAAATTAAGAAATAAGATGAAGACAAACAAAATAAAGACATGACTAGTGTAAACAAGGCTTGTATTCTCCAATCGGAGTCTCCTATGAAAAGGAATATGAAAAAACATGATATGTGTAGTTGCTTGGCCAATTTAGGGTGTATACATTTTCACCCCTTTTATTCTAGTGGTGCAATGAAATGAAACACTATAGTAAAATAAAGAAGAAAAGAATGTGTACCTGAACTAACCTACATGGAGGTGAGTGCGATTAAAGGGACCAACTCACTTCCTTACTAGGAAAGTGGATAGAGAGTTAAATAGTACCTGGAGAGAGAAGGAATCCATGGAGTTTATACCCACTATACTAAATCTAAATGTAGAATCCATGTATCATGGAGGAGGGAAATTCTTGCCCCCTATGCTGAATCTGACTGAATATCAAGAATGCTTAGAGGCCCAAAACTAGTGTTTATCCTCTATCCCACATAAACCCATGTAATCTATATGTATGTATAAAATTTGTATGATATGAAGAGAAAAATATATCATGTCCCCACTCTTAATATCTAAATTAGAACTGAGAAGTGCTCAGAGGCTCAAAACTAATGTTTATCATGTATCTCACATAAACTCATGTAGTCTAGATCTATGTAATACAATGGACCAACAAATACAAATGGCCACTTGGTCTAACTTGGTGATAACATGGGTATAACTAGGTGTAATATGAAATTTAATTAATGTTCAAGAAGAGAATGGTATGTATTACCACTCCATCTATATAATACTAAGTGATGAAGAGCATGAACATCTATGCCATGCCCCCAAATATAATATGTGATTGATGTGTCTATACAATATGGTAATCTATATAACCACATGTGATATGACATATATATCCCTACCTCATGTGGAAAATTATATACCAAAACATTGTGCTCTACACTATGCCTATTGTCTTCTATCTAATTTTTTAACTCTGTCATGTTGTATGAATCTATATGTGTGAGATGTGTAGCATGTACATGCCCACAAATCTATTATTTGAGTCTATATCTATATCTAAATCACTATGAATCCATATAATTTAAACCACTAAATTTGAATATTCTATGTATCTATATCAAAATCACTATGAATGCATATAATTTGAACCACTATATTTGAGTAGTCTTTGTATCTATATCAAAATCACTATGAATCTATATAATTTGAACCACTATATCTGAATAGTCTATGTATCTATATCAAAATCACTATGAATCCATATAATTTGAACCATTGTATCTAAATAGTCTATGTATTTATAAACTAAAGGTATATCCCTCTAAATGTCCTAAGTAATGTTAAGTGACCCACATAATTTGAGTCGCTATATATCACAACCAATATGAGCTAAATTTGATAATATGAATGTTGGATGTGTAGGAACCATGGTGTATCCACTTTTGAGAGTGGATGGGTATGTTGGGTAATTTTATAAATAGGAAAATTATTAATGATTACCCCCTTTGGGGAGATGACAAAATATATTATAGAGGAGGTCGAGCCAAAAGTGATGACTAGTGGCATAGTAATAGAGACAAGGTTGGTATGTTTTGAATATATTTAAAGGTTATTTGATTTATAAAATTGTGTTATTGAGATTGGAACACATTTTTATTGGTGATGACTAAGGTTCATGTATGGGTATAAGAGAAATATATAAATGTACATGCCATAATAGGTAGTTAAGGTAGTAAGATAGCAAAGCATGAGTGATGTCGAAGGTATCATTTTCATTATTTGGTGGAAGGAAACAATTTAAAAAATAGAGATGTGGGGTTCTAGCTATGAGAAAAATGGTTTTTTTATATAAAAAAAAGGTTTATTAACATATGAAGTTGGATTGATTCTTGATTCATTTGTGCATTGACTTTATTTATATTTTGAGCTCTAGAGCAAGAAAAATACTTATGAGATGAGCACCTACCATGACCTAGTTCGAGCAACTGGTAGCCCAAGTTTAGGATGGTGTTGATGTGACCCTAGTAAGTAGCTCAAAACACTTATTTTTTGTCAAATTTGAGGCCTATTTTGGTGTTCTTGAGAGCTTAAAATTAGCTTAAGAAGTTTTTTTGTTTCTATCACTCTTATCTTGTAATCCAAGGTTTAGTGCTTCCATCTATGGTTTAATGCTTTTGTCTAGGGTTCAGTAATCCTATCCAAGGTTCAACACTCTTTTCTATTGGAAATATTGTCATTGATGTCAAAAGTTTAGTATTATTGGTGATAAAGGCCCAATTGCATTTAATGTTATTTATCTTGGCTAATATGAGTTAATATTTATTTAATATTAACGAATATATTTTTGGTTCTATATGAGACAAAATAAGGGCCCATGGAGAAGTCGAAGAGTCACGGGATAAAGACAAAAGAAGGATGGATGCATTTTCCCATGAAGAGTCATCTTGGGGAATACCAAGAGTCACCAAGTGAAGACAAAAGAGTATAGGGAGAATTTATCATCAAGGGACACTTAAAGGAATACGAAAAGTCACCAAAGATAAGGACAAAAGTGGGAAAGACATTTTTGGTCATGAAGGGTCACCACATGACTTTTCAAATGTTTGGATATGAAGGGTCATCCAAGATTAGCACCATTTTCCATGAGGAATGAAAGGTCACAAAGGGGTAAGGCCAAAGGTCATTTGGAAAGTTATAAATAAAGGTTTGAGTAGCCATTTGTAAGTGTGGAAGTGAGAGGCTGATTTGATATTGTAATATCTAGCTTAGAAGAGCAATTGTGAGAGATGATTTGTATTTGTTATATCTAGCTTAGAATATCAAAAGTGAGAGAGAGGAAGGAGATGTTGTATTGATCTATCATTTGTTGAGATAACAACATTGAGAGATAGGTGTGTGGTATACACAAATGGGTTGGTGCTCCTATGGGTTGGTGCTCACGAATTGTTGTTGAGTTAGTGCTTGGCAAAGGGGTTGGTGCTCTTGTGGATTGGTGCTCACAAATAGGTGCTGGGTTGGTGCTCGATAAAGGGGTTTGAAGCTCCTATGGGTTAGTGCTCATGAATTTTAGCTGAGGTTTGTACTTGGCAATGGGGTATGGTGCTCCTGTGGGGTTGTTCTTATGAATATATTTGAGATTGATTCGCTATGGTTTTTCCCACATTGGGTTTCCACATTATATCTGGTGTCTCTCTCTATCTTGAGTGGATGTTTATTGTTTGAGTTTTATTGCATATCTTATATGTTTGATTAAGTGAAATTTGGTTAAAGGAAAGATTTATAAGATATATAATATACTGATTCACCCCACCTCTTAGTATATTCTATGATTAAAAATTGATATAAGAGTGGGTTCTTTTTGAAAAGTTTTATAGCTTGAAGGTAGATCGGGAAAGCATGATGGCTGGGTCACAAGAAGGATTTTCTACAAATAAAGCACCTTTGTTTGATGGGATGAATTATGCTTTTTGGAGCATGAGAATGAAGGTTTATTTGATGGCCCTTGGATTCGACATATGGAAATCAGTGGTGGAGGAATAAGAAGAGCCACAGACATCTAAAATTACTCCAATATAAAAGAAGGCAAGTGAATGTAATGCTAAAGCTTTAAATGCTATTTTATGTGGTTTATGTGAATCTGAATTTGTTAAAGTTATGCAATGTAAATATGCTCATGAAACTTGGGTAAAACTTGAGAATATTTACAAAGGTGATGGAAAGGTACAGCAAGCTAAATTAGAGACTTTTAGAAGGTAATTTGAAAGTTTGAAGATGGAAGAAGAAGAAGATATAGAAAGTTATCTTTTACGAGTTGATCATATAGTAAATCAGATTCAAGGTCTTGGAGAAATATTAGAAGAGTCAACGATGGTGTAAAAGGTTTTGAGATCTCTACCAATGAGATATGATGCAAAGGTTTCGGCAATCAAGGAGATGAAGAATTTAGCCAAGCTGAAGATGGATGAGCTTCATGGTATTCTCACATCATATGAGATGTAGACAAAACAAGATAAACCCTCAAAGAGAGAAGTAGCTTTCAAGACATCAAATAAGGAGAAAGCTAAGATTCAAGAATCAAGTGATAGTTCCAGTGATGTTGAAGATGAAAACAAAGCAATTTTCATTCATAGGCCAAAAAGAGGAATAGCTAAATATCAAGGAAAATTACCTTTTAAATGTTTTAATTGTGGAAATATTGGACATTTTTCAGCTAGATGCCTAGATAAGGTTAAAGATGAAGAAGAAGAAAAGCCTACATACAAGAAGAATTTCAAAGGCAAATCCAAGAAGGGATTCGAGAAGAAGAGCATGTATTCTAAGGACCCTAGCTCAGTTAAAGATAGTGGAGTCAGTGATTCAGAATATGAAGAGATTCTATTTATGGCCATACATGATGATGATCAAGAAGAAGAAGAGGAAAAAGTTGAAGTAGATATAGAAGGAGAACTCAATTGTGCCCTAGAAGAGTTAGAAGCCGTTTAAAAGAAGAATCGAAGGTTAAAGTGCTAGATCGAGAAAAATGAACAAGAGTCAAAGGAAATGATTGAAGATCTACAAGCACACTTTGAAGAATCCAAGAAGAATGATGAAGATCTCACAACACAATTGGAGATAGAAAGAAAAGATTGTGAAAGGTATGTTATTAAAATTGCCTCTTTAAAAGAAGATATTCAGAAAGCTGTCAATAATAAAGTAATCAGTGATTCAAAATTTGAAGATAGCACTAACATGCTGAATAAGATATTGGAAAGTCAAAAAGCATATACAGATAAGACAGGGATCAGTGTTGAAAAGAAAAAGAGCTATGTTGAAGCTCTGACACGAGGAAACAAAAAGGGGAGAAGTGAAGAATACAGAGGACATTCCAGATAGAGAAGGATGGAGAGAACAAAGCTACAAAAGGCAATCAGGGCAGAGATATATAGACAGGTCTTATTTTTATGGCTATTGTTTTTATTGTGATGGATATGGTCACAAGAAAGTAGAATGTAGAAAAAGAGAATAGTTTCATAAATAAGGAGAAGGAAAGTCATGTAGATTCAATTAGAAGCCATAACTCTTTTGCTCCTCTATCAAGCTTTAATGAAGAGACCATAGTGTGCTACAAGTGCAACAACTTCAGACACATAGCTTGATATTGCAGAAGCATGTTTGAGTCTGTCAAAAAGGATCAAAGTTTCAAAGCTCCATTCATTAGGGAGAAGGTTCAGACATGTTCATGACAGAAGAAACAACATGAAGATTCTATGATGGTGCAGACAGCTCTGCATGTGGGAGGTAAAGATCAGCCATGGTTAATTGATAGTGGATTTTCAAGGCATATGATAGGTGATAAAAGTAAGTTCATTTCTCTAAAGAAGATTAATGGTGGTACAGTAAGGTTTGGAGATAAAACCACTGCTAGGATAGCCAAAAAAGGTACTTTGAGTTTGGATTATGGTGGAACTAAGAATAAGAATGTTTTATATGTAAAAGGTCTTAAGCATAATCTATTAAGTGTTAGTCAAATATGTGATCAAGGATATAAATTAAAGTTTCATAAAGAGGGTTGTGAGATTAGAAGAAAAGATTCAAATGAGTTGATTGTAGATGCTCAAAGGATAGGGAAAAATGTGTATCTATTGTCAGATATCTTCTCAAAGGCATGATCAAAGGATACATTCAAAGATCGGCGAGAGGAGTTGGGAGTAATTTCTATTACTTCCTGCCATTGATGTTCAGCATCAAGTGAGGGGGAGCTAAGTGTTAGCTCCAGGTAGGCCCTTTGCCATTAATGTCAAAGGGGGAGAATAACAAGTATAGGTATAGGTGCAAAAAATAGGTACAGGTTACTACAGTAAGGGGGAGTTACTTAATGTTTTTAGATGACACGATGTGTAGGTGACAGGATGTGGCAGTTTCAAGATTTAGGTTGCCATCAATGACAAAGGGGGAGATTATTGGAAATATTGTCATTGATGTCAAAGGTTTATTATTATTGGTGATAAAGGCCCCATTACATTTAATGTTATTTATCTTGGCTAATATGAGTTAATATTTATTTAATGTTAACAAATATTTTTTGGTTGCATATGAGACAAAATAAGGGCCCATGGAGAAGTCGAAGAGTCATGGGATAAAGACAAAAGAAGGATGGGATGCATTTTCCCATGAAGAGTCATCTTGGGGAATACCAAGAGTCACCAAGTGAAGATAAAAGAGTAAAGGGCAAATTTCTCATGAAGGGACACTTAAAGGAATACGAAAAGTCACCAAAGATAAGGACAAAAGTGGGAAAGACATTTTTGGTCATGAAGGGTCACCACATGACTTTTCAAATGCTTAGATATGAAGGGTCATCCAAGATCAGCACCATTTTCCATGAGGAATGAAAGGTCACAAAGGGGGAAGGCCAAAGGTCATTTGGAAAGCTATAAATAAAGGCTTGAGTGGCCATTTGTAAGTGTGGAAGTGAGAGGGTAATTTGATATTGTAATATCCAGCTTAGAAGAGCAATTGTGAGAGATGATTTGTATTTGTTATATCTAGCTTAGAAGAGTAAAAGTGAGAGAGAGGAAGGAGATGCTATATTGATCTATCATTTGTTGAGATAGCAACATTGAGAGATAGGTGTGTGGTATACACAAAGGGGTTGGTGCTCCTGTGGGTTGGTGCTCGACAAATGGGTTTGAAGCTCCTGTGGGTTGGTTCTCACAAATTGTAGCTAAGGTTTGTACCTGGCAAAGGGGTATGGTGCTCCTATGGGTTTGTTCTCATGAATATATTTGAGATTGATTCTCTGTAGTTTTTCCCACATTGGGTTTCGATGTTATATCTGGTGTCTCTCTCTATCTTATGTGGATGTTTATTGTTTGAGTTTTATTGCATATATTTAATGTTTGATTAAGTGGAATTTGGTCAAAGGAAATATTTATAAGATATATAATATACTGATTCATCCCCCCTCTTAGTATATTCCATGCTTAACATTTTCAAGTGATGTTCTCCTTACTAAAAGACTATAATCTAAATAATAAAAAATTTCTATGATGTTTCATTGTTATTTACTATTATTCTAGATTGGCTTTGTATTTCATATTATTGATTGATGGATGTGTTATTTATAGTGATACGGGGTGAGGTATAAATGAGATAATTTAATAGGGGTTGGGTTATGGAGAAATTGAGGCTGATACCACTATCTACTAATGAGAGAGTAGTAATGGATTAGGAGGGGTTGAGTCACGTGTGTGACCTAGGCATAGTAAAGTGGGACTGATATCTGATAACCTAGAGGTGGAACATGGATATATGTACTTTTTGGCTTCCTACAAGGGAGATGATTGTGACTTTGGAGGATGTGTATCATTTAATACATTTATCAGTTAGTGGGTGGTGAGTGATGGTATAAGATGACATAGGTGCCAATGCAATTGATCATGGATATTTTTACTTTACCGGTGTGCCCTGGAGTATACATCAAATAGGTAGTGATATAAATGTGATACTATCAATCATTATGCAATCTAATGTTCCATGCTTATAAAAGTGGTTAGTTATTTTGTTGGCATCTTTTTTTTGCTATAAATGGGATCATAATATCTATTTCATACATGATGCATAGGATTGTGCATAGTGTGGAGTTATATGGTACTGTATTCTCATGGGGGAGGACTATGCTATCCCACCTATGTATGGACCTCTAAAAATTTACAAAAGAGTCATTTAGTGGAGGGGTGAGCTTGGTAACCTTATTACATTATTGGACCTATGAGCACAGTAGTTGTGTGGTTGATTGGATTAAAAAGGGCAATGTGGGAAACTCCACATCCATTTTGGGAGTGTTGGATGAGCATAGTGGTTATTTTATCCCATGGGATGGACCATTCTAGGTGGGTTTTAGATGGATTGGTGGTTGATTACATCATATGGAGGCCTCATAGAGGATTTCTTAGGTGGGTAAAGGATGGAGTACAATTACGATATATGAGGGTTAGCTTTTGGATACATGACCATTAGGGTAGATTATATGAGAAAGATCATTACTAGATGTTTTGGGTTACCATAGGATGTGCCCCTAGTAGAAACGGTGTGGATGAGGAATGTACAAGCATATACAAGGGTAGGAGCTCATACAAGGCCTAGTAAGGTTGAACATGCACCATTACCTTTGGATGTAAGTGATGTGATCATAGATATTATAGATGTGTATGATGTTGGATGTACAAATGCATACAACACATGATGGTCTAGGCATCAATGGGCTCTATTACAACCTATTGATGTAGGGGATGATCCAAGGTCTAAGGATCTTGAGCCAATCTAGATGATCAAAGGAAAGTAGTAATTATATTTAAAATATATATAAATGTATTATTTTAGTTTGATTTCAAAGTATATAGCTAATGTAGTGTCATACTTTATGCATAGCTAAATTATGAGGTGATTAAGATGGAGCACAGGATGGGGTAGGAGATGGAGATGATGATTATTGGGAGATAATAATCAAGTCAACCCTTCAAGAGGTCACATAATATGTACCAAAAAATGTGGTGGAGGGATTGATAGAATGAGTAATATTTATGGCTGATATCCATGCCCATATATTTGATAGGGTTATTATAGTGATAGCTACATATGTTAGGGTAATAGGAGAGAGAGATAAGTTGAGAGCTGAGCTAGATAGACATAATATGCCCCATCTAATTTTGGATCTATTAGTATAAGGATCATGGATGAGTATATATATCTTTAAAGATGATATGTGGACTTCCGTGAGGAGCATGGTTGGCTATTGGAGTGAGAGACTCATCACAAGAGGCATTCATTAGCTAAAAGAGGTGCAGGGCTATTGAGTGTTAGTTTAGATTATGGGACTATCACTGGTGGAGAGAGTGAAGACTAAGAGTGATGGTTTGGCACCCATTCATGATTGATTATACTTGATACTAGTGTTTATATATTGAAAACTCATTATATATATATATATATATATATATATATACATATATATATATATATATATATATATATATATATATATATATATATATAAGCTTGTTTGATTTTGACTCATCCATATTTTGTTATGGCATTTGGAGTATATTGGCATATTTATTACAAATGGCTGATTAGAAATAGTTGATTTGGAAATGATGTTAAGGTTGCATATGTTTGTTAAAATGGTATTTGTCATGTGATTTTTTTGTTTTCGATGGGTTCAAATGTGATACTAGTTTTGATTTTGAATTATATGTGAGTAAAAATATTTGTTATTTTGTAATTTGTAACTTGATTTTGTAAAGTGAATTGGTATAATATTGGTAAAATAAGATATTGGTAAGATCAAGATTTGAATAATTTGGTTTTTATAGGGATGGTTATTTAAAAATAGGACTTTTAGTTGTTATAAAATGGGATGTAATATATCACTTTATACATATCAACCACATGGTTGATGTATCACTATCTAAAGCTTTATGGCCAACTGAACATGTCACCATGTTCCTCATACTATACAAGAACATGCCCTATATTTGATGCTATCTATGGTACACTAACTATAGATATACATGGAGTCTCTATAAGATTAAACCTTAATGTATGAATACCTAAAACTATGTTCTATGAATGAGGCTCATATATCCACAATCATAAAGGATTGCTACATGAAATAACACCCTGTGGCCTTTATTATGATGCATATGACTGAGAAATAGATCAATATGTAACTATAACCTATAATGGGATCTTGTATAATCTCAATAATAGAGTGTTTTTATGTGAAATAGGTCCCTAAAAACATGGATGTAGTGAATATCTATCTAGAGTAGTACTTTATGATGTGGGTTCATCTAGTCTTAACCATAGTGGGTTGCTATGTGAGATAAGACCCTAAAAACTCTATTATTGTGCCTATGACTATACTAGATATGTATATGGAACTATACTATATACTCCATAGACTAAACTACTATATGTAGGCTACTCTCACTATAGTAGTCTCCAAACCCTCTGAATGGGTGGGGTAGGGGATCTCTTATGAGGCTTTATCCTAGAAACCACATTACTATCATGATGAGTAATTGATGATTATTGTGAAGGAATATCTTTGGATGACTCAATAATATAATAATTATGTGTATGGATCCATGAATAAGGATATCTTAGTGCCCCTAGTGTGAATTCTATGATGTCATTATCAACACATCTACTAATATAGGCCCTATGTCCATAACAGGCATTGTCTTTGTGTCAACAAATATGATTATCATTACAAAAGGGTTGATGTGGCTATCTATATAGGAGATGTGGATATAAACAATGATTATAAGGAAATTTGATTAACCTCTTATCTAATAGTGCTAATAATATGACATATGGGTTATCCCACTCTAAACCAAAATGTAGTAGTGCCTCACTGCTATTCCTTGTAGTGCATACTATAGGTGGTACTCTATAAATTGGCTCTCTATTCTTAAATAGTTATTCTCTGGGTATGGTATCCTATCTTGTTTGGGACATAGTGGATGTTTTGTACTAATAATTGTAGTTGGAGGTAATTTTGTGAAATCTAGAGTAAGCCAATCAACTGAATCTTACTCAATCAATCTCAATTTCTACTCCAAGGCTAAAAATTGTATAACATAAGTGCCTAAAAGAGGAATTTGTCTAATATAATATATGTTCTAAGAGGGGTTGTCTAATACCCTTAATAAATATATGTTGAACTTATAAATCTATTGGTTTATAGATGAAGCTAACATATAAGTCTTAAAGCATAAGTTATAATCACTAACTGGATCTGAAGGATTCTGATGCAATGTGGCAAGTATCTGATATATAATATGAGGGCCAATGTTTATTATGTAATATATGAGAAATGTCTCCTCTAATTCATCATATGTATGTAAGGAACTAATAGGGATTATATGAAAGAACAAATTCTATTAATTACCCACTAATGTCTACTGGAACAACTTAAGAAGAATCAAAAGACTCGCATGAGATGGTAAAGCCTTATGAAAGGCTTTAAGGTGTATGAATGGATTTCTAGTTCTATAAAATTGAGGCAATAATGGTATCTTTAAATTCTTAGGTAATAAATCTTTCACAAATTTCTTATAAAGAGAGTTACCATAGAAGTCATTGGCATCCATCCAAGACTTATAAGCTTTATTTTCTAAAGTAAAGAGATGTACTTGACATTGTAATTCATGAATTTCATGCATTAAAAAAATAATATATTAGGATGGTATATTTATATCTTGAAGTGGTTCATTTAGATGTTGAATTTGATCATTTATTGTAGCCATGGGAATGCTACATTTAGAAATTAGATCATAGAAAGGGGGTGTGCTCACTTGAACCTTTGGAGGAATGGTAGCTCGGACCTTAGTAGAAGGATGTGGGATACCATTATCTTTGGGTGCAGATTTATAAATAGGTTCTATTTTAGTAGGGGGTGTCTTTGGAGATTCATTGGTATATTTAGTATTTATTAAATCACATTCTAATTGAATAGAAGATGTGATGTTATCATTGACATGTGCATCTTTGAAATAGAATCATGTATAGAAGTAGAAGAAACATTTTATAATGAATTATGTTGGAGAGGATTGAAATAAGAGTTAGAATCACGAGATGGATTTTATTCTTCACCATATGCATAATAGTCATCATTATTCCATGCATTATCACAATCACAATATTGTTCATTTGAAAAAGAAGGAGTAGAATTATCACTTTCGTATTCACTCTCATTATCATATTCATTTTAATGTTCACTATCATACTCATTATCACTTCCATTATCACTAAGGATAGGGGTAAGAGAAGATTATAATTATTTTCTAATATGCATGTAAATTGTCATGTGAAATTGGAATACTATGTGCATCTATGTTAGCCTTGAATGGAGTGCATGCATTATTTTCATTTGCAATATGAGAAGTAAGAGTAAGAGAGATATCATTTAGACATTATTTTTATATTTTTTGAGATGAAAAAGTAGAGTTAAGAACATGAGATTGATTATTTGAATTATGCATTGGAAATTTGATCTTATTTCATTTATATTGTTGTAATTTAAACATAGAAGTAACAAAAGAGAGGGAGAAACTAGGTTCAAATACAAGAAAATTATCACTAATTATAGGTTTACTTAGAATTACATGACTAATTTTTAAATTTGATGTATTGTGAATAGGATAATTAGGTGAAAAGTAACTTTCCAATTTATCAAAATTATTTTCTTTGGAAGAGGGAAGATAAGATATACGTTTGAGAGAAGAATATGTATCTAATTTTTCTTCACTATCACTTTCATATGCATCATCATATTACACATTACAAGAATAGTAATTATCTTCATTGTAAATGAAATCATTTTACTCATTTTTGGATAATGTGCAATTTTTCAAATTTGTCCATTCATTGTCATAATTATTATAAAAATTTAGAAATTTATGTATAGGATGAGAGGAAAGAAGTGCCTTAGTGGCCATTTATTGCTTTCACCAAAGACAGTATGTAAAAGTATTATTAAGAAAATAAATGCAAGAATAACTAATAACATAGGGATTTTGAAAATGATTTTGACACTCCAAAAAATTGGCAAAAATTCTAAAATTTTTATCTAAAAATTGTAAGAAACGAAGGCTTGGGGTTTGAGGACCTAGTTTGGAAATCTAGGGTTTAGGGTTGGAGTTTTAGAATTTGGAAATTATTTAAATTAATTTGAATTTTAAAATAATTTTGAATAAAACAAATGTACAAAAATTTATACAAGAATCAAAATTTTGAAATTGAATTTTTGCACAAATAATGAAGGAAAACCCTAGGGGTACCTTGGGTTTGAGATTTGTTCAAAGCAAGTCTGATTCACCAAATGATTTAACTTATTTTAGAATAATGGATTTTTATTCCTATTTTAGTTAAGGATCTAGAATAATAAATAAATACAAAATATAGCAATAAATATATTCCTAATTTGTGTAATTGTTTGTCTTTTGCACCTTTCTAAAAATAGAAATAAATATAACTTAGCTAAAAAATAGACTGAAACAACTGATACAGAAGTTGTAAATGGATATACAAGACTAGGAAAGTGTCATAAACCTAAATCTAGATTTCAATCAGAAAAAGAACAAGAGCACTAAAAAGTGAATGCTTAGGTGTCTAATACTATTGTTCATTCTTGCCGTTACTATCCAAAACAATCATAGAGACCTAAATTTTTTAGTTAGTTACATTGTGCCTGTGTGAGCATACCTGTGAAAAATTAAGCACTGATTATAGATGGAACTTTTTGTGGAGCTTATTTTATCTTCAAACCCTAGGTCTATCTACACACACAAAACAACAAACATATCAACAACTAAAAGGGAATAAATGGGTTAGGGTATGTATGATGACATGATCTAGATACCATGTTATCTTGATCACTACCTATATTAATCCTAAAGCTAGGGTCTCAAATCAAATGTAGTTTTCCTTTATGGAATGTGCATAATCAATGTGCATGGTAGATGGAAGAATAAAATTTTTCCTAGGCCCTTCCTTGATCGAACATGCAATTGTATGTGTGATGTAGAATTTTAAGTTATACTCTTAACTGATTTTAATTGTTTAGCATGCCAAAGTATTAAGTGCTAGATATAAAATTCCTTATGAATTCCTTTATATAGGAAACTCTTTACTTTGAATTTGGGTTCTTTATTCATGCTAACCAACATCAAAAAGATAAATACAACTTAAGGGAGGGGATAAGAAGGGTTTGGGACTTGTTAAGTAAGAAAAAATGACCATTGGACAACAATATTGAGTACGATAAGAACATTGGGCATTGTAGTTCGCTAGAATTCTATTGTCTAAAACATAGAAAAATAGGTTGGGACTGACACATGTCAATTCTGGGGGTATTTAGAGGTATATATTAGTTGAATGAGATAATGGAAAGATGACATAAGTGAGAAACAAGACCAAGATAAATAAAATAAAGACATGGCTAGTGCGAACAAGCCTCGTATTCTCTTGTCAAAGTATCCTATGAAGAGAACTATGAAAATAAATGATATGTGTGGTCGCTTCACCAATTTAGTGTGTATATAGTATGGAAAATTTGACTCAAAATATGTAACAAACCAAATATTTATAAAATTTGTCCTACTATTGTAAATTATGTCATGTAACCACACTAGTATGGAAACATGACTTTAATTATTCAACACCCCAAATATTTATAAAATTTGTCCAAGTGATATTAATTATATTATTCATCAACATTGGTATGGTAAATTTTACTTTAAAAATGAAACACCCAAAATATTTATAAAATATGCCCTAGTGTTGTGAACTTAACCATGGAATGAAATTTAGACTAGAATGCTTACTCAAAATATAAAACATCCCAAATATTTCTAAAAAATCTCTTAGTGTTGTGATTTATGACATTCAACTACTTTGAAATTTGATACCTTACCCAAAATATGCAATACATCAAATATTTTGAAATTTTTCCTAGTGTTATAAATTTTGCCACATAAGGAGATTATTATTGATACTTGACTCAAAATAAAAAGCACCCTAAATATTTTCAAAATTTGTTCCAATGTTTTAAATTTCACAACACAAATACATTGGTATGGGAACCTTAACTCAATGTATGGAACACCTTTGTCATGACCCTAAGTTACTTTCATTTAATTCATTATGTTGAAATAATGTAGTTGTGAACTATTTGAGACATATTTTTTTAATTATATTATGATATTATAGTTAGTGATCTACATTAATACATTTTGATTATAATTACTAACACAATTATGGATTACATTCCTTTACAGTATTTGATATTATTCCTTAATGTGTATTGGTTCATTAGTTAGTTGGATGTATTATTTAAAGGTTGTTATTGTATTTATTGAACTTAGATGTCAAGATGTTGATAGACAATTATATGATTGTAGGACATGTACGTGAGCTAGGTTGTGATTAGAACCTAACAATAGAGAAACAAAGAGAAGTAAATGGATAAAGGAAATAGTGAAATTGAACATAAATTTGAACTTATTGGTATTAATAATTTATTCATTATGTTTTAGATTAAGATAAAAGTAGGTTTTGAAGGGACCCTAAAAACCTTTAACAAAGGAAGAGAGATAAAACAATAATGCCCAACAGGAAGAACATTCCTAAAACTAACTATAAAATAGTATCAAAATCAGGTTTTACAGGGACCTAAAACCACAGACTAGTACCATAAAATAGATCATAGGTTTTACAGAGACCTGGGAACTCAAAATAAGTTTTAAAAACAAAGATCCAAAGTTTAGAACCAGTTATAACTTCCAGCAGAAAGGACCAGAACAAAATCAATAGCAACAAAGAATACCTTAGTCTTCTAATTCCAGGATCATCTTCACAGCCTCATTTCCAACCATTATTGTTTCCTGTATAGATATTGCAGCCGATGTAGCAACTTCTTGCTGGGATTTCTTCCTCGAGCACTTCCTGGTCCTCTTACTAGGCCCCTCTAAAGATTTTATTTCTTTATTAGCTCATTTTCCAAGGTTGGTTGCAGTCGTACAAATGCTAGAAGTAACCTCCTCCATTTTCATTCTACTTTCTTTGATAAGCCTTTTGAGATTATTCTCATAATCCTTAAGTTTAGTTGGAATATCACTCATTTGCTTCTCCAAATTATTGATTTTGATCCTATCAGCTTCCTAGTTATGTTGCATTATTTCAATTTTCTTCTTCATCTCCATCATTTCCTTATACATCCATGAATCAGCTTGGAAAATTGCATCAGCTTTGAATTTGGCCGAATTCATGAAGGAGAGCTTAGTGTCCTTCTGCCGAACGTCACAACTGTCATCTGCATTCTCCTATGGAAAGGACTCATCCTTTTCAATTGGGTCCTCTCTTTCCTTCATTCTCTCCTCTTTTGTCTCTGTAGGATCTTTATGCTGTTCATGATCATCCTTTTGTCATATTTATTCATTATGTTTTTATTATTTAACTATTATATTTTATCATTTTATGATCAATTTCATTTATAGTTGATTTGAGTCAGTTTTTACTTGGTGAAAACATATCTTTTTTGGATATTATTATTCTTAAGACTATCATTATTTGGGTCTAAGTGATTAACGACTTTTGTCTTCTTAATGATTTTTATCATTTTCATTAATTAGGTGTTGTGTATTTTTCTTGATATCTTTAACCATTGAATTCCATAGTCTAGTTAGTGATGTATTTGGTCTTTGACATATTTTGATAGTGTTTTTTGTCTTAAAAATTATGACTTAATAGATTTATATAGACCTTATACGATTTTGAACTTGTATCAAAACATCTTAAAATTATGCATGGTAATAACCTAGTCATGATAGTTTGCATGTTTTAATGGAAATTGCTTGGCATATTTGTTTATTTTATTTTCATGTGGTTAGGTTTTGTTTAAGCTTAGAGAATTAGGCTATGACCTTAACCCACATGTAGTTTATGGTAATTATTTTTGGTAGTTTTTGTTAAATCTAGTGACTTAGGGGCCATGGAATTGGCTCACATTACAATGAAAAAGTGATAAAGAGAATTTAGTTGGTTTTTTGGGTTAATAGCATTCATTTTGGAAATTCAGTCTTGGAGGTTTAGAAACCTTAGGGAAACTCTATCAAAATTTTTGGCATGGTAGCCAAGGAAAATGTGAATTAGTTCTGCATGAGGAATTTTTGGATGGGAATTTGTGTTGGAAGGATTTATCTTGACATCCATGTGGGGATTATGGAGAGTTATCTAGGGTTTGTTTTGGTGTTTATTATGTTATTGGTGTTGTTAAAATATACACATAATTTTGGTGCTTGGAGGCTAAAAGTGTAGA